>JAEIGP010000656.1:0-32747 GCA_018904095.1 Zaprionus ghesquierei | reverse complement strand
ACATATCCATTCAACACCCACACCCCAACCACATATATTATAATTGATTGATTACAAGCGCAATTTTGATGCCATATTGTTCATTTTCGGTTTATATAATATCTATAGCTAGCCAGATGATCTCTGAAAATTTGATAACAATCGGATACTAACCACAGAAGTTATTCAGCTTAACGTTTTCCATAGCTGTAAGCAGGCTCGTGGTTCGATTCCCAGTTCATGCAGCTTAAGCTTTTTATACCCGCTACTCATAGAGTAGAAGGGTATTATAACTTTGTTCAAACCGAAAATGTTTGTAACAGGCAGAAGGAGACACCTCCGACCTCATAAAGTATATATATTCTGGCTCAGGATCAACAACCGAGTCGATATAGCCATGTCCGTCTGTCCCTCTGTCTGTCTGTCCGTCTGTCTGTCCGTGTGAAAACCTGGATCTCAGCTATTATAAGAGCTAGAACTACCAAATTTGGTGACAGTATGTGTTATTATGGCACGCTGATCAAGTTTATTTTGGATTTTGGCCACGCCCCCTTCCGCCCCTGTAAATCGAAAAAATTTATTACAAGCGCAATTTTGATGCCATATTGTTCCATATGATAACTATAGCTAGCCTGATGATCTCAGAAAATTTGGTAACAATCGGATAATAAACACAGAAGCTATTCAGTTTAACGTTTTCCCTAGCTGTAAACCGCGCTTCCGGCAGCGCAAATCCTTTATTTGTACAGGAAATAATAAGAATGCCATACAATACAAATTTTTGCAGTTGTTGGATAACAGCGTCAGTAGCTTAGTGAAAAAGCGATGAACTCCTGAACCGACAGGCCCGTGATTCGATTCCCAATTCATGCTGCTTAAGCTTTTTCTTTTTTTTATTATTTTTTAAGAACTTATACTTAATTTTTGAATATGCATTAATTTGTGGTGCATTTTATTTAAAATTTTTTTAATGGCTCACAATGAACTTAGTTAACAAGTGGAGAAGTGACAGTCTCTTAAATCAGCTCTGTGCGATTGTTAGAGCGCAGCTTTTTCTTATGTTTTTATACCCGCTACTCATAGAGTAGAAGGGTATTATAACTTTGTTCAAACCGAAAATGTATGTAACAGGCAGAAGGAGACACCTCCGAGCCCATAAAGTATATATATTCTGGCTCAGAATCAACAGCCGAGTCGATACAGCCATGTCCGTCTGTCCGTCTGTCTGTCCGTGTCAAAATCTAGATCTCAGCCATTATAAGAGCTAGGACTACCAAATTTGGTGACAAAATGTGTTATTATTGCACGCTGATCAAGTTTATTTTGGATTTTGGCCACGCCCCCTTCCGCCCCCGCAAATCGAAAAAACATTGATAACAAGTGCAATTTTGATGCCATATTGTTCATTTTCGGTTTACATGATAACTATAGCTAGCCAGATGATCTCTGAAAATTTGGTGAAAATCGGATAATAAACACAGAAGTTATTCAGCTTAACGTTTTCCATAGCTGTAAGCAGCGCTGCCGGTAGCGCTGCTTGCAGCGTTGTGCCGAATCGTGTGTGCGTGTACGGTGGTGAAATGGGTTAAGTTGTGGACTGCAAAACGAACAGTACTATTATGCATTTACGGGTTCGAGTCCCGCCGGCATCAAAAATTAAATGTGTGCAAAAATGTTTTTTTTTTATTTTATATTTTGACTTTGCATAAATATTATAAGTCCATAGCCTTTTACGGTCAAAATATGATTGTAGCCGTTTTTTTGTTCCGCAAATAAATTATGTACAAGCAGCTGGGTAGCGGGTATATTACAGTCGAGCACGCTCGACTGTAGCTTTCTTACTTGTTTTAACAAAATTTATCAAAAGTTAGAGTGCTCTGGAACACTTTCCATTCATTTTTACTCCTTTTGCCGGCAGCGCTGCTTGCAGCATTGTGCCAAATAGTGTGTGCGTGTACGATGGTGAAATGGGTTAAGTTGTGGACTGCATAACGAACGAAACTATTATGCATTTACGGGTTCGAGTCCCACCCGCATCAAAAGTTAAATGTGTGCAAAAAATTATTTTTTTTTATTTTAGATTTTGACTTTGCATAAATATTGTAAGTCCATGGCCTTTTACGGTCAAAATATGATTGTAGCCGTTCTTTATTGTTTCGCAAATAATTTTGATGTACGAGCAGCTGGGTAGCGGGTATATTACAGTCGAGCACACTCGAATGTAGCTTTCTTACTTGTTTTTATACTATTGCAGATGGCATATGAATTTTGAGCAGAAGTTTGCAACGCACCTTAGGAGACATCTTCGACCCTATCAAGTCTATAGTCAATAGAGGAATCGAGCTAGCCATGTCCGTCCGTCTGTTTCAACGCAAACGAGTCTCTCAGTTTTAGAGCTATCTTGATGAAACTTGGTATACATGTTTCTTATTGCTGCACGCTGTAAATATGTGTAAGTATAAGTATCGGTCAAGTTTTGTAATTATACCCGCTACTTATAGACTAGAAGGGTATTATAACTTAGTTCAAACCGAAAATGTATGTAACAGGCAGAAGGTGACATCTCCGACCCCATAAAGTATATATATTCTGGCTCAGTTGTGGACTGCAAAATGAACAGCAGTATTATGCATTTACGGGTTCGAGTCCCGCCTGCATCAAAAATTAAATGTGTGCAAAATTTTTTTTTTTAGACCATGGATTTTAAAAAAATACATGGTCTATTGTGTTTGTCGAAATGTGCGTCACAGGCATAAAGAGGCATCTGCGACCCCATAAAGTATATATATTCTTGCTCAGAATCACTACCCGAGTCGATTAAGCCATGTCTGTCTGTCCGCCCGTCCGTCTGTCCGCCCGTCCGTCTGTTCGTCTGTCCGTCTGTATGAACACCTACATATATATCAGAAACTAAAAAAGCTAGAGTCACCAAATTTGGTGACAACACTCAAGTGCGTCATACGCTGTAAAATTCCTATTAAAATTTGGGACACGCCTACTTCCGCCCCCGCAAATCGATAAACCATATAGCAAGCTCCTATATCCCAGAAACTAAAAAAGCTTGAGCTACCAAATTGTGTGACAACACTTATCTAAATCATGTGCTGTAAAATTTATATTAAAATTTGGGCCACCCCTATTTCCGCCCAGCAAGCAGTGTGTTTTCTAAGCATTGTTTTTTTTCAAATGCTTGGACTGCTTGCCATCTAACTGAAAATAACATGTGTTGTTTATTAATTTTCTTTAAAAAACACTTTACCAATAACAGTTTTCTAAATCTAATTTTTTACATAACCTTGAAAAATCCATGGTCTTATACAGTCAACACTTGACTGTATTCGTTCTTACTTATTTATTTTAGATTTTGACTATGCCTAAATATTGTAAGTCCATTGACTTTTACGGTCAAAATATGATTGTAGCCGTTCTTTATTGATCCGTAAATAATTTTGAAGTACGAGCAGCTAAGTAGCGGGTATATTACAGTCGAGCACACTCGAATGTAGCTTTCTTACTTGTTTTATTTTTATTTTTTACTTAATTATATTTTTATGATTATTATTTATGAATAAATAGCAACAACAACACGCATCATGCATTCAGACTTTGTTTTTGTCGTGCAACAATTTTCGGTCTCATAATGTAACTTTGGCAAAATTTGCGTAATGGCTTAATGACCGAATGGAGAAGTGGTGGACCTCTTAGGTAATGGGTCCAAATTTCGATTCCGCATGCATACGTGTCATGGTGGGGGAGATCGAGCATTTCTAATTTTTTGCAAATAAAAGTTTTTGGCTCCCTTTTTGAGCTACCTTCATAAAACTTTGTAAACATGTTTCTTATTGCTGCCGGCTGTAAATAAGTCGGAACGAGCCGGTACGGACCGATACATCGTATAGATGCCATAGAACCTATTGGTCGTTTTTTTAACAAAATTTATTAAAAGTTAGAGTGCTCCAGAACACTTTCCACTCAAGTATATAAAGAGGTATTTATTTATTTATATATATATATATTCAACTTAAAAGATTTAATATTAAATAAAAAAAATTTTAATATAATTAAGTTAAAATTATCTTAAAGATTAAAAAAAATTAAAATTAAAAGTGCAGTAAATAATTACAATTTAAAACAAAAATTTAACGACTAGTCTGGGTGAACAAAAGAATAATTAAAAATTGTATTTATTTAAAATGATCCAACATTTGTTGCAAAAGGATTGGGGAAAACCGAGAAAAACCCAATCAGATCAGAGAAGATTGTTAGGTGTTAGTTGTTAGTGTTAGGTGTTAGTTGTTAGTACGCTACATCGACCGGAGGAAGCGTAAAAGAAAATCCAACATTAGATAGTAAGTAAAGATATATAGTTCATATAGTTCATGGATAGAAAAAAAATAAACGAGGAAAAGAGAAAAATACACTAGTGAGGACTAAATTCTATACAGATGAGAAAGAATTAAAGATTTTAAGTCTACAGAATTTGAATTAGCTACGATAAAATAAAAGTTGTTATAGTTCGAACATAATGCCCTAAAGGGTTCATGCAAGGCATAGTTCGACCTATAGTGAGAAAGTGTTAGAGGTAGGAAGAACACGAGAGTTTCTAAAGGGAACAGAGAAGTATAACTGGCTAACCAAGTTTTCACTATCAATATCACCTTGAATAAGGTTATTTATAAACAGTACCCCAAGCATGGTTATACGATTTGCTAAAGACGGAAGATTTAATAAGAGAAGTCTACTAGAGTAAGAAGGTAATCGTAAGTTTGCATCCCAATTAAGGCCTCGCACAGATTCAATGCGGTCCTTGTAAAATGAATACTGAGGACACCAAACACATGAACCATACTCAAGAATAGGACGCACAAGAGAGATAATTGAATTCCTTAGACCACCGCTTTATAAAGCCCAGAACACCCATGGCCTTATTGACCATAGAAATAATGTGTTTAGTAAATTTAAGTTTGCGGTCCAAACGGACGCCCAGATCATCAGCCAAGGTAATTCTATCCAGAGGGCAACCACAAAGAATGTATGAGGCGTACTTGGGACTGGCCCGAGAGAAAGTCAGTATTTTGCATTTACCCATGTTCAAGTTTAATTGGTTTGCACTGCACCAACTATGAAAACGGTCAAGGTCGTCTTGAAGAGAAGAGTGAAAAGATGCATCTTTAAATTGATAGCATAGCTTAACATCGTCTGCATACATAAGAGTACGCGAGTTACGTATGACCAAAGGTAGATCATTAATAAAAAGAGTGAAAAGAAGGGGACCCAGATGGCTTCCTTGAGGAACACCAGAGGTGACATAAAGTGGGTTAGAAAGAGCATTTTTGAATGAAACTCTTTGAGTTCGGTCGGTTAGATAACTTACGATCCAACTAAGGAATTTGGGTGTAAAGCCCAGAAGGTTAAGTTTGTGTGCGAGAAGGGAGTGGTTTACTGAGTCAAAAGCTTTACTGAAATCAGTATAAATGACATCAGTCTGTAGATTTTTCCGAAAACCGGTAATTATAAAAGATGTCAGCTCAAGCAAATTTGTCGAAGTTGAACGACGTTTCACAAATCCATGCTGACTAGGAGACATGAGAGATCTGCAATAATGTTGCAAGTACGGAGTCAAAACATACTCAAAGAGTTTAGGTATAGCCGACAATTTAGAGATACCTCTATAATTGCTTGCATCAGACTTACTGCCTTTTTTGTGAAGAGGAATTATAAATCATTCCTTCCAAATCAAGGGAAAAGAGAAAGTGTTTAAGGACAGTGAAAATAGTTTGTGCAACGGCTTAGTTAATGAATTGGCACAGTAACGAAGTACGCAACCGGGAATTCCGTCAGAACCTGGATTGAAAACAGGTTTTACCAGACATAGATAGAGACTATAGAGACTATTCTCATGAAGGACAGGGGTGGAAATTCCATTCGAGCTGGGAATGGTATATGGGTATGTATGAGAGGACTGTGTAAATTTTGAGTAAGTCGTTTGAAAGAACTTCGCAAACAAATCGGCAATGGCCTGATCATTATTAGCGTCATCCTTATTAAACGATAAATTAGGAGGAGTGGTATTAGATTTACGCTTCATGTTAACCAAAATTTAAAACTGTTTAGGATTCTGCTGCAACTTAATCCTGCAACGAATCAAATAGGTATTGTAACAAGCAGCGTTCAGCACGATAAAGTTTGACCGAGCAATAAGATACCGAGAAAAGGCGGACGGAGAATGACCTGCTCTATATTTCTTATAGAGTTTAGACTTTCGATTTTTTAAACTTGACAATTCTTTGGTAAACCACGGAGGGTTCTTGAACTCATTCGATAAACACGAGGAACACAATTATCAAAAATACGTTAAAGGTATCGTAAAAAATACTAATGGCGTCATCCATATCAGAACACGAATAAAGATCGGACCAGTCGCAACATGAGATCAAGTTATTAAGCTTGGAGAAATCTGCATTACGAAAGCAGCGAGCACGTTTACATGGCACTCTCACACTATCCAGCACATTCGAACCAAATTCGAAAACAACTTTAAACGTGGGATGGTAGTGATCTTCCGGTTGGTTCAAGGGTTGGACTCTGGTCAGAGTCACCTTAGAATGATCAGAAACGTAACACAAATCAAGTGTTCGATTTAAGGAATTTACGACATGATTAACCTGAGACATTGAAATGTCTTGCAAACTATCAAAGAGGTCATACTGTTTTGAGGGCAATAAAAAATTTTCCTCATCACTAGGTGTCCAGCAACAATCAGGTATATTAAAGTCACCAAGGACAATAAGTTGATCCCTGTTTGATAGCAGGTTGAAAATAGACTTATTATAGACAAATGTTGATTGAAGATAGAATTATCAGATGACGGAGGAACGAGCAAGTTATATAGGCGCAAAAGCCGGGAAAATGTAATTTTACACAAATAAATTCGATATCATATTGAACCTCCGGCACTATCTTATCCGACGTGATGGCAGAGTCGACTGCAATCAAAACCCCGCCACCCCGCCGGCCAGGTCGGTCAAGTCTATACGTTGTGTACTGACTTGAAAGAACTTCGGATCTTAAAATCTTTGTTGTAGTGGTTTGATTTGGGACTGAAAGAGTAATCGGTTGCCGATTTTTTCTCTTTTTAGCCTCGAATTCTTTAACCATAATATGATCAGGCCAGAATTCAGACGAGCATATACGGTCAAAGAAATCATTAGGGACACTTATTTTAAAGGATGAAATATCCCTTTCGTATGAGAATCTAAACAATTCTACTTTTATGTCGGCTTGAGTTTTGGCTTGAATAAAAGCCATGACATCATCTGATGTGAGATCAGGGGCAAGCCTTGAAACAAATATTTGTTTCTTTGGTGAGATTCCTGTCACAGCCCTACGACCCACTGATATGATATTAGTGGGTACGTTTGAAACCGGTAATCCAGAAGACGCTGCTGCCTGGGGAACTATTTCCTGAGTTCCTAAATTTAACGATCTCACAGGTAATGAGATCGCACCGGACAAATCGGAGAGAGGCGTAATGGGCGTCACAGACTCCACAGTGACAATTTCGGGTGTTGAGCCGCCGACCTCGTTACTACAGGTGTAGTTAACATAGGCAGAGGCAGTGTCACAGAAGTCACTGGTTGGTCAGCATTCTGAGGCGGGAGGGCAATAATAGGCGGCTGCTCTTTAGGAGCTGACTTTTTTCGCTTCGGGGACTCATCCAATAGCTTAGGGCTATTGAGAAACGATTCCAGCGCAGAGAACTGATCGGACAGTTTTTGAAAACTACTGTTCAGCTCCCTGAATCCCGTCCTAATCTGCGGCATAAACGATACAAATTCGTTTTCGACTTAACGACATGCCTCGCAGCAGTAATGTAACCCATTACGCCTGGCTATGGCATCCGCTGTAGTGCCGCTAAGGCCAGCACATTCAGCATGAGCAATATTATTGCATATTCAAAATGCAATACTTGCCTGAGCAGAAGTAATCTGCTTTTGACAAGATTTTTATACCCGCTACTCATAGAGTAGAAGGGTATTATAACTTTGTTCAATCCGAAAATGTATGTAACAGGCAGAAGGAGACACCTCCGACCCCATAAAGTATATATATTTTGGCTCAGGATCAACAGCCGAGTCGATATAGCCATGTCCGTCTGTCCGTCTGTCTGTCTGTCCGTCTGTCTGTCCGTGTGAAAATCTAGATCTCAGCTATTATAAGAGCTAGGATAACCAAATTTAGTGACAATATGTGTTATTATTGCACGCTAATCAAGTTTATTTTGGATTTTGGCCACGCCCCCTTCCGCCCCCGTAAATCGAAAAAAACATTAATTACAAGCGCAATTTTGATGCCATATTGTTCATTTTCGGTTTACATGATAACTGTAGCTAGCCAGATGATCTCTGAAAATTTGGTAACAAGCGGATAGTAAACACAGAAGTTATTCAGCTTTACGTTTTCCATAGCTGTAAGCAGCGCTGCCGGCAGAGCAAATTCTTTATCTGTACAGGAAATAATAAGAATGCCTTACAATGCAAATTTTTGCAGTTGTTGGAAACAGCGTCAGTAGCTTAGTGGAAAAGCGATGAACTCCTGAACCGACAGGTCCATGGGTCGATTCCCAGTTCATGCCGCTACTCATAGAGTAGAAGGGTATTATAACTTTGTTCAAACCGAAAATGTATGTAACAGGCAGAAGGAGACACCTCCGACGCCATAAAGTATATATATTCTGGCTCAGGATCAACAGCCGAGTCGATATAGCCATGTCCGTCTGTCCGTCTGTCCGTCTGTCTGTCCGTGTGAAAATCTAGATCTCAGATATTATAAGAGCTAGGATAACCAAATTTGGTGACAATATGTGTTATTATTGCACGCTGATAAAGTTTATTTTGGATTTTGGCCACGCCCCCTTCCGCCCCCGCAAATCGAAAAAACATTGATAACAAGTGCAATTTTGATGCCATATTGTTCATTTTCGGTTTACATGATAACTATAGCTAGCCAGATGATCTCTGAAAATTTGGTAAGAATCGGATAATAAACACAGAAGTTATTCAGCTTAACGTTTTCCATAGCTGTAAGCAGCGCTGCTGCAGCATTGTGCCGAATCGTGTGTGCGTGTACGGTGGCGAAATGGGTTAAGTTGTGGACTGCAAAACGAACAGTACTATTATGCATTTACGGGTTCGAGTCCCGCCCGCATCAAAAATTAAATGTGTGCAAAAATGTTTTTTTTTTTATACCCGCTACTCATAGAGTAGAAGGGTATTATAACTTTGTTCAAACTGAAAATGTATGTAACAGGCAGAAGGAGACACCTCCGACCCCATAAAGTATATATATTCTGGCTCAGGATCAACAGCCGAGTCGATATAGCCATGTCCGTCTGTCCGTCTGTACGTCTAGATCTCAGCTATTACAAAAGGTAGAGACACCTAATTTCCTGTATACCATAGGTAGATCGAGTTTTTTTTCAATTTTCGATGTCGCGCCCACCGCCCACGCAAAACGATAATTACGATTATTAGGAAAAGTATTGAAGTTATGGCTTTCTGCTTTGGTATAAACATAGATAATTACAATATAAATCTATTTTCAAAATTACAATCCGATCGAACAATAAACACAGAAGATATTCATCTAAACGTTTTCCATAGTTACACTCTTTGCGCCTTTGCAGCATATCGTGACGTCATCGTCAAATTTCCACATTTTTCCTAAATTTGCGTATTATTTAAAATTCATTAAGAATATTTAAAGCTTTTAAAAATGTTTTAAAAATATTAACTGTCAATTTTCTTAATTTCAAAAAATTTAAAAATTTCTATAATAATTTATTAAAATTTTTTTTTTTATACTTCCCACTTTTCCAAAGTTCCATAATTTTTAAAATTGCTTATCAATGAAAAAGGGATTAAGTCTTTGTTTCCCTTTTGATTTTTTTTGCCTTTCTTATCATTTCTAATATTATAATATTCTATTCTAATATTCAGTTACCACTGTATTTAGTTAGTGGTTTCGGCACCTTTAGCAGTAAGAGATGTTGTGCCAGCGCTGACACTTTTGATTGAATTCCCAGCAGCATGCGTTGCAAGACTCCCCATACAGCGCCAACTACCTGTGCCTGCATCTGCGTGTACGTCGGCGTCGATTGTAATCAACACGCTGGGATCAATCAGCAAACTTTAAAACTGAACGCCACACAGCAGTCAGCTCGAATGAATCCATCAAACGTATCAATCATGATGACAGATCACAGTGCGAGCACAGTATACCTGGAAAAGACCAGGCCAGACCAGACACAGGCAGGACCGGGCAACAGGCAGCAGGTCCAGTTTTAGCTTTTCCTAACATGTCTGTGAAACGTCTCAGTTGTTGTTTTTGTTGTAGTTGGCGTTGCCTCACTTGTGAAGTCTCCACGCGCGTTGCGCCCATTAAATTCGAATAATCTTAGTTGTTGTTGCTTTTTTTTCATCAATCTCCCCACTCTGGACTCAAGTTGCAACTGTCGCATATAGCAGCTGGACACGGTGCTTGTGTGAGACGCTGCAGGCAGGCAGGCAGCATCAGCCCAACTGATTTGAAATTCTTAAGTGATTTTGATTACTTGAGGTATTGATATTTTGACTTGTACGTTGATTAGATAGTTGAAGGCCTGTTAGATGCATGTCAGCAGCAGCAGCGGCCTCAGACCGGTCTCACTGGCTGCATGTGTTGGTCTTAGTCTCTACGTCTCCATTTTCGTCTGCATCTGCGTAATGCGCCTGGCTTGATGTTGATTATAATTTAATTATAAGCAATCTGTAACAAGTAAATGGCTTGCATGGTGCTCTCACTCCATGGCACTCCTGGTCATGGCGCATAATTTAGCAGGCAGGTGTGAAAAAGCTTCATTAGCTTATACGTCTCAGTCCGAGCCCGCTGCATGACTAATAATAGTCATGGGCCGGTCACATTCTGCTCTCTTGCCACATTTGTCACCGGCACAAACCATACTTATTCTCAATCTGCTTCGCTTGGGCAGCCACGATGTCTGCTAACGAAAGCTGCAGACATTTGAGTGACTGAAGCAAGGCAAAATGCTGTAGAAATTTCCCCTTGCGATTTGCGGCTAATCCAATGGAAAATAATATAGACAGAGAGGTATTCTCTCTTAAGACTTGCTGGCTTTATATGTAGAATTTGTAGCAAGGAGGTACCAAGCGATACAATTCTATTAAAACGATTCAAGTAGGCTGAGTTGCTTCTGTCTTAATTTCTGACTACGTAAGCTCTCAATGTGTTCGGATTTTCAGTCCGCTCTCAGCTCTCAATTGAGACTGGACTGGGTTTTTTTTTCTCTGGGTGAGACTGGAATCTCTTTTTTTTCTCAGGGTGGGACTGGAATCTCTTTTTATACCCGCTACTCATAGAGTAGAAGGGTATTATAACTTTGTTCAAACCGAAAATGTATGTAACAGGCAGAAGGAGACACCTCCGACCACATAAAGTATATATATTCTGGCTCAGGATCAACAGCCGAGTCGATATAGCCATGTCCGTCTGTCCGTCTGTCTGCCCGTGTGAAAATCTAGATCTCAGCTATTATAAGAGCTAGGACAACCAAATTTGGTGACAATATGTGTTATTATTGCACGCTGATCAAGTTTATTTTGGATTTTGGCCACGCCCCCTTCCGCCCCTGCAAATCGAAAAAACATTGATAACAATTTTGATGCCATATTGTTCATTTTCGGTTTACATGATAACTATAGCTAGCCAGATGATCTCTGAAAATTTGGTAACAATCGGATAATACACACAGAAGTTATTCAGCTTAACGTTTTCCATAGCTGTAAGCAGCGCTGCCGGCAGCAGCAGTTTGAGCCCGCTGCATGACTAATAATAGTCATGGGCCGGTCACATTCTGCTCTCTTATCACATTTGCCACCGGCACAAACCTTACTTATTCTCAATCTGCTTGGCTTGGGCAGCCACGATGTCTGCTAACGAAAGTTGCAGACATTTGAGTGACTGAAGCAAGGCAAAATGCTGTAGAAATTTCCCCTTGCGATTTGCGGCTAATCCCATGGATAATAATATAGACAGAGAGGTATTCTCTCTTAAGACTTGCTGGCTTTATATGTAGAATTTGTAGCAAGGAGGTACCAAGCGATACAATTCTATTAAAACGATTCAAGTAGGCTGAGTTGCTTCTGTCTTAATTTCTGACTACGTAAGCTCTCAATGTGTTCGGATTTTCAGTCCCCTCTCAGCTCTCAATTGAGACTGGACTGGGTTTTTTTTTTCTCTGGGTGAGACTGGAATCTCATTTTTTTTCTCAGGGTGGGACTGGAATCTCTTTTTATACCCGCTACTCATAGAGTAGAAGGGTATTATAACTTTGTTCAAACCGAAAATGTATGCAACAGGCAGAAGGAGACACCTCCGATCCCGTAAAGTTTATATATTCTGGCTCAGGATAATCAGCCGAGTCGATACAGCCATGTCCGTCTGTCCGTCTGTCTGTCCGTGTCAAAATCTAGATCTCAGCCAAGAGATCATGGCAACGATTATTCGCAGGCGACAATCTCACTCTTTGAGACACACAAGTTGAGCGTCAAGAGCATGCGCAAGCTTAAGCCATTGCTGCAGAAGTACCGGGTATAAAAAAAAACGATGATATGAAACATTTTTGTGTACTTATCCAAAAATGAAGAGAATTGCTCTACTTGTTAAAAAAAGGCATACTTTAATGCAAATGCACTACGAAAAAAAAAGAAGAGTTATAAAAAAAAGAGATTCCAGTCCCACCCTGAGAAAAAAAAGAGATTCCAGTCTCACCCAGAGAAAAAAAAACCCAGTCCAGTCTCAATTGAGAGCTGAGAGCGGACTGAAAATCCGAACACATTGAGAGCTTACGTAGTCAGAAATTAAGACAGAAGCAACTCAGCCTACTTGAATCGTTTTAATAGAATTGTATCGCTTGGTACCTCCTTGCTACAAATTCTACATATAAAGCCAGCAAGTCTTAAGAGAGAATACCTCTCTGTCTATATTATTATCCATGGGATTAGCCGCAAATCGCAAGGGGGAAATTTCTACAGCATTTTGCCTTGCTTCAGTCACTCAAATGTCTGCAACTTTCGTTAGCAGACATCGTGGCTGCCCAAGCCAAGCAGATTGAGAATAAGTATGGCTTATGCCGGTGGCAAATGTGGCAAGAGAGCAGAATCTGACCGGCCCATGACTATTATTAGTCATGCAGCGGGCTCGGACTGAGACGTCTAAGCTAATGAAGCTTTTTCACACCTGCCTGCTAAATTATGCGCCATGACCAGGAGTGCCATGGAGTAAGAGCACCATGCAAGCCATTTACTTGTTACAGATTGCTTATAATTAAATTATAATCAACATCAAGCCAGGCGCATCAGCCAGGCGCATCACGCAGATGCAGACGAAAATGGAGACGTAGAGACCAAGACCAAGACATGCAGCCAGTGAGACCGGTCTGAGGCCGCTGCTGCTGCTGACATGCATCTAACAAGCCTTCAACTATCTAATCAAAGTACAAGTTAAAATATCAATACCTCAAGTAATCAAAATCACTTTAGAATTTCAAATCAGTTGGGCTGATGCTGCCTGCCTGCCTGCAGCGTCTCACACAAGCACCGTGTCCAGCTGCTATATGCGACAGTTGCAACTCGAGTCCAGAGTGGGGAGATTGATGAAAAAAAAGCAACAACAACTAAGATTATTCGAATTTAATGGGCGCAACGCGCGTGGAGACTTCACAAGTGAGGCAACGCCAACTACAACAAAAACAACAACTGAGACGTTTCACAGACATGTTAGGAAAAGCTAAAACTGGACCTGCTGCCTGTTGCCTGGTCCTGCCTGTGTCTGGTCTGGCCTGGTCTTTTCCAGTTATACTGTGCTCGCACTGTGACCTGTCATCATGATTGATACGTTTGATGGATTCATTCGAGCTGACTGCTGTGTGGCGTTCAGTTTTAAAGTTTGCTGATTGATCCCAGCGTGTTGATTACAATCGACGCCGACGTATACGCAGATGCAGGCACAGGTAGTTGGCGCTGTATGGGGAGTCTTGCAACGCATGCTGCTGGGAATTCAATCAAAAGTTTCATCGCTGGAACAACATCTCTTACTGCTAAAGGTGCCGAAACCACTCACTAAATACAGTGGTAACTGAATATTAGAATAGAATATTAGAATATTAGAAATGATAAGAAAGGCAAAAAAAAATCAAAAGGGAAACAAAGAGTTAATCCCTTTTTCATTGATAAGCAATTTTAAAAATTATGGAACTTTGGAAAAGTGGGAAGTATAAAAAAAAATTTTTAATAAATTATAGAAATTTTTAAATATTTTGAATATTAAGAAAATTGACAGTTAATATTTTTAAAACATTTTTAAAAGCTTTAAATATTCTTAATGAATTTTAAATAATACGCAAATTTAGGAAAAATGTGGAAATTTGACGATGACGTCACGATATGCTGCAAAGGCGCAAAGAGTGTAACTATGGAAAACGTTTAGATGAATATCTTCTGTGTTTATTGTTCGATCGGATTGTAATTTTGAAAATAGATTTATATTGTAATTATCTATGTTTATACCAAAGCAGAAAGCCATAACTTCAATACTTTTCCTAATAATCGTAATTATCGTTTTGAGTGGGCGGTGGGCGCGACATCGAAAATTAAAAATAATAAAGTCGATCTACCTATGGTATACAGGAAATTAGGTATCTCTACCTTTTGTAATAGCTGAGATCTAAACGTACAGACGGACAGACGGACATGGCTATATCGACTCGGCTGTTGATCCTGAGCCAGAATATATATACTTTATGGGGTCGGAGGTGTCTCCTTCTGCCTGTTACATACATTTTCGGTTTGAACCAAGTTATAATACCCTTCTACTCTATGAGTAGCGGGTATAAAAAAAAAAAAACATTTTTGCACACATTTAATTTTTGATGCGGGCGGGACTCGAACCCGTAAATGCATAATAGTACTGTTCGTTTTGCAGTCCACAACTTAACCCATTTCACCACCGTATACGCACACACGATTCGGCACAATGCTGCAGCAGCGCTGCTTACAGCTATGGAAAACGTTAAGCTGAATAACTTCTGTGTTTATTATCCGATTCTTACCAAATTTTCAGAGATCATCTGGCTAGCTATAGTTATCATGTAGACCAAAAATGAACAATATTGTCTCAAAATTGCGCTTGTAATCAATGTTTTTTCGATTTACGGTGGCGGAAGGGGGCGTGGCCAAAATCCAAAATAAACTTGATCAGCGTGCAATAATAACACATATTGTCACCAAATTTGGTTATCCTAGCTCTTATAATAGCTGAGATCTAGATTTTCACACGGACAGACAGACGGACAGACGGACATGGCTATATCGACTCGGCTGTTGATCCTGAGCCAGAATATATATACTTTATGGGGTCGGAGGTGTCTCCTTCTGCCTGTTACAAACATTTTTGGTTTGAACAAAGTTTTAATACCCTCCTACTCTATGAGTAGCGGGTATAAAAAAAAAACATTTTTGCACACATTTAATTTTTGATGCGGGCGGGACTCGAACCCGTAAATGCATAATAGTACTGTTCGTTTTGCAGTCCACAACTTAACCCATTTCACCACCGTACACGCACACACGATTCGGCACAATGCTGCAAGCAGCGCTGCCGGCAGCTATGGAAAACGTTAAGCTGAATAACTTCTGTGTTTATTATCCGATTGTTACCAAATTGTCAGAGATCATCTGGCTAGCTATAGTTATCATGTAAACCAAAAATGAACAATATGGTCTCAAAATTGCGCTTGTAATCAATGTTTTTTCGATTTACGGTGGCGGAAGGGGGCGTGGCCAAAATCCAAAATAAACTTGATCAGCGTGCAATAATAACACATATTGTCACCAAATTTGGTATTCCTAGCTCTTATAATAGCTGAGATCTAGATTTTCACACGGACAGACAGACGGACAGACGGACATGGCTATATCGACTCGGCTGTTGATCCTGAGCCACAATATATATACTTTATGGGGTCGGAGGTGTCTCCTTCTGCTTGTTACATACATTTTCGGTTTGAACAAAGTTATAATAGCCTTCTACTCTATGAGTAGCGGGTATAAAAATAGCTACAATCATATTTTGGCCGGCAGCGCTGCTTACAGCTATGGAAAACGTTAAGCTGAATAACTTTTGTGTTTATTATCCGCTTGTTACCAAATTTTCTGAGATTATCTGGCAAGATATAGTTATCATGTAAACCGAAAATGAACAATATGGCATCAAAATTGCGCTTGTTATCAATGTTTTTTGATTTGCTTTATAACAAAATTTTTCAAAAGTTAGAGTGCTCTGGAACACTTTCCATTAGTTTTTACTCCTTTTGCCGGCAGCGCTGCTTGCAGCATTGTGCCAAATATTGTGTGCGTGTACGGTGGTGAAATGGGTTAAGTTGTGGACTGCATAACGAACGAAACTATTATGCATTTACGGGTTCGAGTCCCACCCGCATCAAAAGTTAAATATGTGCAAAAAATTATTTATTTTTATTTTAGATTTTGACTTTGTATAAATATTGTAAGTCCATGGCCTTTTACGGTCAAAATATGATTGTAGCCGTTCTTTATTGTTCCGCAAAAAATTTGGATGTACGAGCAGCTGGGTAGCGGGTATATTACATTCGAGCACTCTCGAATGTAGCTTTCTTACTTGTTTTTATACTATTGCAGATGGCATATTAATTTTGAGCTGAAGTTTGCAACGCACCTTAGGAGATATCTTCGACCCTATCAAGTCTATAGTCAATAGAGGAATCGAGCTAGCCATGTCCGTCCGTCTGTTTCAACGCAAACGAGTCTCTCAGTTTTAGAGCTATCTGGATGAAACTTGGTATACATGTTTCTTATTGCTGCACGCTGTAAATATGTGTAAGTATAAGTATCGGTCAAGTTTTGTAATTATACCCGCTACTTATAGAGTAGAAGGGTATTATAACATAGTTCAAACCGAAAATGTATGTAACAGGCAGAAGGTGACATCTCCGACCCCATAAAGTATATATATTCTGGCTCAGTTGTGGACTGCAAAACGAACAGCAGTATTATGCATTTACGGGTTCGAGTCCCGCCTGCATTAAAAATTAAATGTGTGCAAAATTTTTTTTTTTAGACCATGGATTTTAAAAAAATACATGGTCTATTGTGTTTGTCGAAATGTGCGTAACAGGCATAAAGAGGCATCTGCGACCCCATAAAGTATATATATTCTTGCTCAGAATCACTAGCCGAGTCGATTAAGCCATGTCTGTCCGCCCGTCCGTCTGTTCGTCTGTCCGTCTGTATGAACACCTACATATATATCAGAAACTAAAAAAGCTAGAGTCACCAAATATGGTGACAACACTCAAGTGCGTCATACGCTGTAAAATTCCTATTAAAATTTGGGACACGCCTACTTCCGCCCCCGCAAATCGATAAACCATATAGCAAGCGCCTATATCCCAGAAACTAAAAAAGCTTGAGCTACCAAATTTTGTGACAACACTTATGTAAATCATGTGCTGTAAAATTTATATTAAAATTTGGGCCACCCCTATTTCCGCCCAGCAAGCAGTGTTTTTTCTAAGCATTGTTTTTTTTCAAATGCTTGGACTGCTTGCCATCTAACTGAAAATAACATGTGTTGTTTATTATTTTTCTATAAAAAACACTTTACCAATAACAGTTTTCTAAATCTAATTTTTTACATAACCTTGAAAAATCCATGGTCTTATACAGTCAACACTTGACTGTATTCGTTCTTACTTATTTATTTTAGATTTTGACTATGCGTAAATATTGTAAGTCAATTGATTTTTACGGTCAAAATATGATTGTAGCCGTTCTTTATTGATCCGCAAATAATTTTGAGGTACGAGCAGCTAAGTAGCGGGTATATTACTGTCGAGCACCCTCGAATGTAGCTTTCTTACTTGTTTTTTTCAACTGCTTGGTGTCTAACTGAAAATTATATGTGTTGTTAATTATAGCCGTTCTTACTTGTTATTTTAGGTTTTGACTTTGCATAAATATTGTAAATACATGGCCTTTTACGGTCAAAATATGATTCTAGCCGTTCTTTATTGTTTCCCAAAAAATTGTTATGTACGAGCAGCTGGGTGGCGGGTATATTACAATCGAGCACACTCGACTGTAGCTTTCTTACTTGGTTTTTAAAATACCGCCATTAAGTTTTCTCGATATCTGTCTGAGTATGTAATTAAAAGGCAGTGAAAATGTTATCGAAATTGGACTGCTATATCGAATATCAGTCATAGAACCTGTCGGCCGACATAAATTTTTTTCAAGATTTTGCTTTGAAACTTTCCTCATATATGTCCAAGTATGTCCATAAAATGCTGTGCAAGATGCAGATATATCATTATGCTGCCAGAGAACATATCGGCCAATTTAATGTGTGGATAAACTGCAATAGTATAAAGCCTTCGGTGTGTCGAAGGTAGGCGATCTTTCTTATTATACCCGTTACTCATAGCGTAGAAGGGTATTATAACTTTGTTCAAACCGAAAATGTATGTAAGAGGCAGAAGGAGACGTTACCGACCCCATAAAGTATATATATTCTGGCTCAGGATCAACAGCCGAGTCGACATTTCGACAGTCGAAATGTCGAGGAAACGCAAGGCCACTATCCGAGAGACAAGGAGGTGGAGAAGGAAGTGGGATAGCCTCAACACCAAACCATGACCGACGACCACTTGTCTGCCTAAATTTAATCCCGACCCCACTGGCGCTTGTGCAGCTGCTTGGTATGCCACGGTGGATCTAATTTTAGCAGAAAATTTTACCGCTTACCGCTTTAAGGAAATCACTAGAAGGAGCCGCATTTTTGAAGGCAACGAAACACCACAATGCCCTTAATGGTAGGCCAAAAAACGATGAGTGCCCTTTGCTGTATGGAAGCCGGTTATTAACGACACTAATGGAAAAGTGGAAGTCGATGACTACGGAACAAATCGCCGTGTCGGTAGTTCTGGCGCACGTTGCCTATATTCACACAAGACTGCAACGTAATGTTTATACAACCAACATCAGAACACGTAACGAATTGCAGAATGAGTTACGGTCCTTTG
Source organism: Zaprionus ghesquierei (assembly GCA_018904095.1). Taxonomy (NCBI): domain Eukaryota; kingdom Metazoa; phylum Arthropoda; class Insecta; order Diptera; family Drosophilidae; genus Zaprionus; species Zaprionus ghesquierei. Next base: position 13,594 of record JAEIGP010000656.1, on the reverse strand, counting down.
CTTTTGCTAAAAAGAAAGAGTATTACTTTGAGAATACTTCTGCGGCCAAAAGACAACGCGACCACGTCCATATTAAATGCCACTTTTGGTGGCCGTTTAAGGAGTAACACTGCTAAGCCAAAACAGGGATCCAATCCAAATTCTGGACGTTCATCTGACGCAGGGACTAAGCTAATTACTTGCTATATATATACCTGGATATTTTGCTTCGGCTTGTACTAAGAAAAAAGAATTAGCCAGTCATAATAAAATGGATGAGAGGCGTGTAAGCTTGTGCCAGGTGGTCAATCCATTTGGTACTTTGACTTCATTTAATGAGTCGTATCCATTCTGCTTTGATTCTGGAACCGAGTGTTCGCTGATAAAACAATTTGTGTCTTATAGGCTTTCGGGCACACGAATCAAGAATATGGTACTTTTAAAGGGAATAGGAAAGAGTTTAGTGACAAATACTATGCAAATATTCTCTAATGTTATAGTCAGTGGTTATTCTCTTGAAGTACTTTTTCACGTCGTTCTAAACAGTCACATAAATTATGATATTATAATCGGCCGAGAAATTGTAACTCAGAATTTTGGTGTAATGATAACAATAGATACTTTTAAAATATATATAACAAAATCTGGGTACACCCTATTTACTTTGAATAATTGTGTCAGCCTTACCAATATTGATACCGAGCTATGTGGTGTGGATAAGTTAACTTTATCAGAAATTCTAAGCGAATTTTCAAATGCATTTATAAATGGGTTTCCAAAAAGCCGAGTCCCTACTGGAGAATTGGAAATTCGATTGATTAATACTAATAAGACTATGCAAAGGCGGCCATATCAGCTTAGTATCGAGGAAAAGGAATAGTAAGAGACAAAATTAGGGAATTATTGGCATCGAATATTATCCGATCCAGCTGTTCCATTTTCGCAAGTCCAATGCTTTTAGTCAAAAAGAAAAATGGCTCTGATAGACTTTGCATAGATAATCGTGAGTTAAATGGCAATCTGAAAAATATCCCTTACCGCTAATTAACGACCAAATCTGTAGGTTACGTGAGGCAAAGTTATTTTCGTGTTTGGATATGGCTAGTGGTTTTCACCAGATTCCTATAAAACCAAATTCAATAGAGCGAACGGCATTTGTTACTCCAGAGGGCCAATTCGAATTTTTAACTATGCCTGCCGGCTTTAAAAATGCACCCTCTGTGTTTCAACGTGCGATTATGAAAGCATTAGGTGACCTTGCCCCTTCCTATGCTATCGTTTATATGGGTGATATTTTGATTACTGCTCAGACAAAAGAAGAATCTTTGAACAGATTGAGAACAGTATTGGAAATCCTATCACAGTCTGGGTTTTCATTTAATGTGACTAAATGTTCATTCCTAAAATCAAGTGTAAAGTATCTTGGGTTTCTTATAAAGGATGGCAAAATTCGGCCCAATCCACGTAAACAACGAGCACTGTGTAATTTACCTCCTCCACGGTCCGTTACCCAAGTGAGACAGTTCATAAGCCTAGATTCATATTTTCGGCAATTCGTACCAAACTTCTCTGAAATAATGAAACCTTTGTATGGTCTTACGTTTAAAAATACAGTATTCCAGTGGGGATCTGAACATGAGCAACTACGTCAATCGGTTATCAAAACATTAACATATGAGTGATAGTGATATTTGAACCTCAGTATTCAAACTTAATACTCTTGCCAGTATGAATGGTTATGGAGCTATTCTCCTTCACAAAATTGATAACAAGCCCCGTGTCATTGAGTATTTTAGTAAACAAACACCGCCTACATAGTCTCGGTACCATTCTTACGAGCTCGAAACGTTGGCCGTATTTAACTCGATGAAGCATGTCCAAAAATTTCTGCATGGCAGACATTTTATAGTTTTTACCGATTGTATTGTAATCGTTGGTGGGCCTACATGCAGTCATTTGATCGGGATCTTAAATGGCTCATGTTGATTTTCTCTCACGTAATCTGTCACTAACTGAAATTTCTGATATTCATGTAAGTCTAAAATATAAGTGTGTTCTCTTGGCTGAAATAACAGACCACTAGCTCCTTGCAGAACAACAAAGAAATTCAGAGACATCATCAATCATTTTGAAAATCCAAATCAATGAGCTTGGGGAAAGTGTAGCCAACACTTATGAAATTCGCCAAAAATGTTTTTTCGATAAATTCAAAGAAATGGTAAAACTTGGTGTCTCCGGGTTGTTCCTAGATCCTTTAGGTGGTCTGTAGTCCATGAGGCAATTGTACATCTTGGTTGGGAAAAAACGTTGGACAAAATGTACGAATTTTATTGCTTTGAGAATATGGCAAAATATGTTCGGAAATTCGTCGATAATTGAATAACTTCCATCTGGAAAGCTATCAATTGAGCTTCACCCCATACCTAAGGTAGACATTCCATGGCATACGATACATATTGATATTACCGGTAAACTGAGTGGCAAAAAGGACCAAAAAGAATATCTCATAGTTCAAGTGGAGGCGTTCACTAAATATTAATAGCGAAAGTTGTATAGATGTTGTAAAGTCAGCAATATCAATTTTTGGTGTTATGCACGTATCATTAACCCTTGGAATTGTTAATTGGTAAAAAAAGGCAAGGCCTCTTAATATGTTACCCACTGTTGAAAAAAATAGTAAAGTTGATATTAATTTTGTAAGAAAATGGCGAATGAAAATATGGCAAAATACGCTTTATACGAGATAGTACGATTTGACAAATAAACGAACTTATAAGTACTCGCATGAGTCTTTGAGAGGAATGCCAAAGGAAGAGATTCCCAGAGAACTAGACATGTATGATGATAATAATGACGTTGAAAGAGACGTTGGAGACCCATTGGTGGATTCCAATGAGGGTGAAAGAGTTGAAAGGGATTCTGGAAATATATTGGTGGACTCTAATATAAATGTTGCCGCTGAACGAGGCGTCATAGATCGGTTGGTGGATTCCAACTAGAAAATAGCTTTGATGGTTTAAAATGCGGTATTCCAATCATCACCGTAGTGTTGAGTTGCCAGCTCTAATGGGTACACGAGTTAAAGTGTTGACTTCTTTGTTGACTGGTGATTGAAATTTAGGTGAGTGTCCTGGATACGGTATAGCATGAGTATTTGGGAATTATTTGTTTACTGGGTACCAGAGTGCTCCACAAATATCATTTCATTAATGTGGACACTAATTATATTAATTATACCCGACAAGGAGACACCTCCGACCCCATAAAGTATATATATTCTGGCTCAGGATCAACAGCCGAGTCGATATAGCCATGTCCGTCTGTCTGTCCGTGTGAAAATCTAGATCTCAGCTATTATAAGAGCTAGGATAACCAAATTTGGTGACAATATGTGTTATTATTGCACGCTGATCAAGTTTATTTTGGATTTTGGCCACGCCCTCTTCCGCCCCCGCAAATCGAAAAAACATTGATAACAAGTGCAATTTTGATGCCATATTGTTCATTTTCGGTTTACATGATAACTATAGCTAGCCAGATGATCTCTGAAAATTTGGTAACAATCGGATAATAAACACAGAAGTTAATCAGCTTAACGTTTTCCATAGCTGTAAGCAGCGCTGCCGGCAGCATTGTGCCGAATCGTGTGTGCGTGTACGGTGGTGAAATGGGTCAAGTTGTGGACTGCAAAACGAAAAGTACTATTATGCATTTACGGGTTCGAGTCCCGCCCACATCAAAAATTAAATGTGTGCAAAAATGTTTTTCTTTTTATTTTATATTTTGACTTTGCATAAATATTATAAGTCCATAGCCTTATACGGTCAAAATATGATTGTAGCCGTTTTTTTGTTCCGCAAATAAATTATGTACAAGCAGCTGGGTAGCGGGTATATTACAGTCGTGCACACTCGACTGTAGCTTTCTTACTTGTTTTAACAAAATTTATCGAAAGTTAGAGTGCTCTGGAACACTTTCCATTTAAGTAAAAACAGAGGTATTAAAAGGGCACATATCGTTTTTTACATGCACGTATTCGATTTATAGTCTTCAATAGGTAGAATTATTATTTTTACTGTTTAAGTGATAAATCTTGGATTTTTTGGAACCTGAATAAAAGTTATACGTTTTCAATACTTTTTACTCCTTTTGCCGACAGCGCTGCTTGCAGCATTGTGCCGAATAGTGTGTGCGTGTACGGTGGTGAAATGGGTTAAGTTGTGGTTCTCTGGTTCTGCATAACGAAGAGAACTATTATGCATTTATGAGTTCGAGTCCCACCCGCATCAAAAATTAAATGTGTGCAAAAAATTTTATTTTTTATTTTAGACTTTGACTTTGGATAAATATTGTAAGTCCATGGCCTTTTACGGTTAAAATATGATTGTAGCCGTTCTTTATTGCTCCGCAAAAAATTTTGATGTACGAGTAGCTGGGTAGCGGGTATATTACAGTCGAGCACACCCGAATGTAGCTTTCTTACTTGCTTTTAATGATATAAGTCATTATCTTGTAATGAATGTCGTCACTAATAAAGAATAAGTGACAAAGATTGGAAGGTTATTTATATCTGTTATACTCATCCATCCTCTTCCCACTTTTGCCTTCTCTTGCACACGATCCACATGCCCAACAGAATTGACTGTTCTGCGTAGAGTAGGTATGACATTGCGTTGGAACGGGACAAATATAGTGTGTGACCGAATGGATGATGCAATAATTGCAATCATTACGTAGTTGCTAACTGGCGTGAAGAAGACGCGTGCCAAAATTGATCACTTTCAGGTCTTTTGCAAACATATATTTAAAATGCCCGTCCTTCCGTTCGTCTGTCCGTCTATTCGTCCGTCCGTCTGTCCGTTTGAACGTCTAGATCTCAGCTATTACAAAAGTTAGGGACATCATATTTTACATGAAGGTTCCTAAATACCATAGGTAGATCGAGTTTATTTTCAATTTTTGATGCCACGCCCACCGCCCACACAAATCGATCATTTTCGATTATCTGGAGAAGTATGGAAGCTACAGCTTTCTGCTTTGGTAAGATCATAAATGATTGCAATATAAACCCACTTCCCAAATTACATACCAATCGGACCATAAACTCAGAAGTTATCCATGGTTCCGTTTTCCGTACTTCCACTGCTTGCGCCTGTGCTTTGTTTCAGCCGTAGCATATGTAAAGCTATGCAGTTTTTATATGTAGATGGCGCTATACAAAAAAAAAACTAATTTAAACAATAACAATGGTGGATAAACTTGGGCAGCGTTTTTTGATGGAATTAAATGTGTGATAATTTGTTTCGAAACTGTGCGAATGGTATCTTACTGTCGGGCGTGCTCGACTGTAGCTTTCTTTACTTGTTTTTATAGTATTGCAGATGGTATATTAATTTTGGGCAGAAGTTTGCATCGCACCTTAGAAGACATCTTCGACCCTATCAAGTCTATAGTCAATAGAGGAGTCGAGATATGGCTACGTCCATCTGTTTCAACGCAAACGAGTCTTTCAGAGAGCTCTGTTGATGAAACTTGGTATACATGTTTCTTATTGCTGCACGCTGTAAATATGTATAAGTATAAGTATCGGTCATGTTTTGTAATTATACCCGCTACTTATAGAGTTGAAGGGTATTAAAACTTTGCTCAAACCGAAAATGTATGTAACAGGCAGAAGGAGACATCTCCGACCCCATAAAGTATATATATTTTGCCTCAGTTGTGGACTGCAAAACGAACAGCAGTATTATGCATTTACGGGTTCGAGTCCCGCCTGCATCAAAAATTAAAGTGTGCAAAATTTTTTTTTTAGACCATGGATTTTAAAAAATTACATGGTCTATTGTGTTTGTCGAAATGTGCGTAACAGGCATAAAGAGGCATCTGCGACCCCATAAAGTATATATATTCTTGCTCAGGATCAACAGCCGAGTCGACATTTCGACAGTCGAAATGTCGAGGAAACGCAAGGCCACTATCCGAGAGGCACAGGAGGTGGAGATGGTTGAGTGTGGCCATCAGACTCCGACATCTGAAGTGGAATAGCCTCAACACCAAACCATGACCGACGACCATCTGTGTACACTTTTAGAAAAGCAGCATCGCAATCTGATCGACGTTTTAAATGGAGTCAAAAGTGCCTAGTAAAGCTGTAAATAAATTCGTCATACTGCCTTAATTTAATCCCGACCCCACTAGCGCTTGTGCAGCTGCTTGGTATGCCACGGTGGATTTAATTTTAGCAGAAAAGCCTCTGGATGGTGGTGCTTTGCTTACCGCTTTAAGCAAATCACTAGAAGGCGCCGCATTTTTGAAGGCAACGAAACACCAGCAATGCCCTTAATGGTAGCCCAAAAAACGGTGAGTGCCTTTCGCTGTATGGAAGCCGGTTATTAACGACACTAATTTAAAAGTGGAAGTCGATGACTATGGAACAAATCGCCGTGTCGGTAGTTCTGGCGCACGTTGCCCATATTGACACAAGACTGCAACGTACTGTTTATACAACCAACATCAGAATACGTAACGAATTGCAGAATGAGTTGCGAGCATTTGCTTTTGCATTAATTTGAGAATACTTCTGCGGGCAAAAGACAACGCGCACACGTCCCTATTAAATGCCACTTTTGGTGGCCGTTTGAGGAGTAACGCTGCTAAGCCAAAACAGGGATCCAATCCAAATTCTGGACGTTCATCCGACGCAGGGACTAAAGCAATTACTTGCTATAAGTGTGGAGCTCCTGGACATTTTGCTTCGGCTTGTAATAAGAAAAAAGAATTAGCCGGTCATAATAAAATGTATGAGAGGCGTGTATCGGCCAGGTGGCCGATCCATTTGGTACTTTGCCTTCGTTTGGTGAGTCGTATTCAATATTCTTTGATTCTAAGACCGAGTGTTCGCTGATAAAAGAGTTGTGTCTTATAGACTTTCGAATCAATAATATTGTAGTTTTAAAGGGAATAGGAAAGAGTTTAGTGACAAATACTATGCAAATATTGGCTAATGGTATAATCAGTGGTTATTCTCTTAAAGTACTTTTTCACGTCGGTCTAAACAGTCACATAAGTTATGATATTATAATCGGCCGAGAAATTTTAACTCAGAATTTTGGTGTAATGATAACAATAGATACTTTTGAATTATATAAGACAAAACCTGTGTACACCCTATTTGCTTTGAATAATTGAGTCAGCTTTACCAATATTGATACCGAGCTATGTGGTGTGGATAAGTTAACTTTATCAGAAATTTTAAGTAAATTTTCAAATTTATAAATGGGTTTCCAAAAAGCCGAGTCACTAATGGAGAATTGAAAATTCGATTGATTGATACTAATAAGACTGTGCAAAGGCGGCCATATCGGCTTAGTATCGAGGAAAAAGGAATAGTAAGGACAAAACTAGGCAATTATTGGCATCGAATATTATCCGCTCCAGCTGTTCCATTTTTGCAAGTCCAATGCTTTTATTCAAAGATATCGCTTAGATTATCGTGAGTTAAATGGCAATCTGAAAAATATCCCTTACCGCTAATTAACGACCAAATCTGTAGATTACGTTGGGCAAAGTTATTTTCGAGTTTGGATATGGCTAGTGGTTTTCACCAGATTCCTATACACCCAAATTCAATGGACCGAACGGCATCCAGAGGGCCAATTTGAATTTTTAACTTTGCCTGTCGGCTTAAAAAATGTACCCTCTGTGTTTCAACGTGCGATTATGAAAGCGTTAGGTGACCTTGCCCTGATCCCACGACATATCCGACGAGCTACGTCAGAGCGACGCTAGAAGTCCACGCCCTCCTACTTTTTCTATGCGCTAGGCATTGATATCCATGATCAGCGCTTAGTGAGGCCGTACTATGTTTCTATCTGAATACTACATCTACAAAAGTGCAGAAAAAGAGAGAAAGTGGCGCCCAACGTGGGGCGGCCGAGTCTGACCTGTTTAGAAGCAACAACAAGCAGCTGCTATTCAGTAAGACAGGATCGTTATCAGCTCGATATAGTTTAGACCTTGTAACCACATACACAGTACAAGCGATTAAACAAGGGCATATATCCACATAGAAATTGCTCCAAGATCCATCCATAATTAACATTTTAATTTTTTTTTGCCTTGTATTTAATTCAATTCAAATTTATGTTTTGGTATTACGTATGCGTGATTACAACTCGCTTCAGGAATAATGACCCTTATTCGAATAACCGGATTGGTCGACCGTAACGAAGCTAAGTCGCTAGTAATAGGCAGATCAATTAATTGAAAACGTAACTGAAAATTTGGAATATAATTCTTGCTATTAAGTAATAATGTATTTTCGCCATTTAGAATCTCGATTAAATTTCGTGATGTGAACCGAATCATAGTAGTAGGCGGATCCGAATAATTTCAGATTACAGGTAGCGAAAGTTTGGCAGGATATTCTGTGGAGAATACAAGTTATTGGAGAAGCTTCGACTCTTGATCCAAAAGGAAAAACCTTACTTTAACAACCAACAGTTCCATTAGGTTACAATAGATGCACGTTATGTTTGAAAATAGGCGTTTAATAATAAAATAGTATGACATACTTATACTTGATGAACCTATTAAATAATAAATAAATAAAACTAAATTCGTATAACAGTCTAAAAATGTCAATACATCACAGCAACGAAGATTTGACAAGCACTTTGAGAGGAGACGAGACATTTTGCAACATCTGTCACCAGCCTTTGAATGAAACTGATCGCACTGCAGTAACACCGTGCAGACATCCATTTCACCTTCGTTGTATAACCGAACACTTGACAACTTCTCGTAATTGCCCAATATGTAGGCAAACATGCACTTTAGAATCTGAATTACTAGCCAACGATCACCAGATCTCAGCAGCAGCTAAATACAAGCTCGCGTTTAAATAACAGCCGCGCTAATACGGTTAATAATGCCAACGTAAGCAACACCAGAATGAATATTGATGACATTAATAATGCAATCCAAACTGCAATGCAGGTTCAGCAATAACAAATGCTGCATAACTTGACGGCATACATACAAGCACAGTCAAAGATGGTCTTCATGCTGAAGAATTTCTCTACAGAGTTAAATCATTAGCACAGCACAACTTAAATGGAGATTATCAACTTTTGTGTGATCATTTACATTTGTTTTTCGCGGTAAAGCCAACGAATGGTACTGGCAATACCACCGTTCCTGCAATTATTTCACTTGGGATGACTTTTGTAAGGAATTTATGCAGAAATTCAGGGATATCGATTCAGATATGGACATCTGGGAATCAATTAATAGTAGACATCAAGGAGATAAAGAATATTTGATGGATATCACTTCCATGTAGAAAAACTCGTTGCCAGATCAAGATCATCAAACAAGATCTCAGAAGAATCTTTTGTTCACCTTTTAATACGACATGCGAAATCCTCAGTTCGATATGAACTAATGCACCTTAACATAAAGACGTTGTCTCGACTGAGAAAAGAAATTCGCACTCATGATCAATATTGCAAGCAACTCATGAAGGGAAGGGTAGTGCAAATTCTCGTCTACTCATTTCTCAAATTGTGCAAGATTCTGAAGAATCAACAACGATAGAAGTACTGGCAGTTCAGTTCAAGCCACTAATATGTTGAAACTGCGATAAAATAGGACACAGGTTTGAGGACTGTCTTGAGGCTCGCAGTATCTTCTGTTTCGGGTGTGGTGCCAAAAACACCTATATTACCAAATGCAAGACATGTAATTCGTCGGAAAACCGACTGGCGGATGCGTCAGCCTAAACCTACCTGTCGCATCCAAAATTTTAAGGTCAGATTGTAGCACACAAACAGATCTCAGTTTAGAGTCCGGGTGCAATACATAACTCGCAGATCTGATCCAACAACAAAAACAAATATTTTCCAGCCACATCATATTCGTGCAGCACGATATGCAGGAGCTAAGCAACGTATCTTTGGTGATGTGTGCAGTTGCGATTGGCCACCAAAAAGTAGACGTCCAACTTCTCGCTTGCGCGCCTTTTGGAGAAATGAAAGAAATAGCCGGCGAAAGCTACTGTCTGCCATTTTTCTCAGCGATAGTGATATCAGATTATATACTAAACTAGAAATGTGTGACAAGAATTATGAAGCGTTCCTCAATTCTGGAGCCACAATTAGCTGCATCGGCAGCCAAGCGGCAAAAGATCTAATTAAACATCCAAAACTTCATAAATGTTCCGGACGCATTCGAACTGCGAATAATTCAGAATGTACCGTAGTTGGCAAACTTATTATCGACATTACTTACCGAAACCAAAAAGCTCCAGTAGAATTCTTTTTAATACCAGATTTGAAGCAAGATAGATATCTAAGTATATACTTAGGCATAGGTTTCTGGAAAGATTTTGGTTTGTTAGATAAAATTACCGATATAACGCCAAAAATATCTAAACTTGACGTAGGTCGAGAAGACGATTTACCAGACACTTCAAAAAGACATAAACTCTCAATATCTCAGCAAAATAAACAGAATATAGTCATCAGCAAGCTACCATCTTATGAAAAAGAAGGCTTAGTTAGAACGCATTTAATAGAGCATAGCATCGACATAGGCGACGCTAAGCCTATTAAACAGCGTCATTGACCAGTATCGCCCGCGAAAGAAAAATAAATGTTTTCAGAAATTGAAAATATGCTTGCGCTTAACATAATAAAAGAAAGTAAAAGTCCTTGAAAAAAGCAATTACGTTCTAGTCAAGAAAGGAGAGAAAATGCGCTTATGTTTAGACTCGAGAGAAGTAAATAAAGTGACAGTGAAAGACGCTTATCCCTTACCCCATGTGGAAGGCATCCTCAGTAAGCTACCTTCAGCACGTTTCATTACGGGACTAGACATGAAATACGCCTTCTGGCAAATTCCACTGGAGCAAAAATCTCGTCCGTATACTGCGTTCACTGTGCCAAATCGACCGCTATACCAGTACAAGGTCATGCCTTTCGGTTTGTGTAACGCGGCGCAAACTCTTTGCAGATTGATGGATCAAGTCATTCCTGCCCATCTGCGAACCACAGTATTTGTATATTTAAATGACCTTCTAGTTTTTTCATAAGATTTTAATTGACATATGAAGTTGTTAGAAGAAATCGCATCGTACCTTCGCCAGGCTAATTTAACGATAACATTGCCAAATCCAAGTTTTGCATGTTAGAGATAAAATACTAGAATTTGTTATAGGATACGGCCAATTAAAGGCAAGCAACTTAGAAGATTGTTAGGACTCTCAGGGTGGTACAGGCGTTTCGTTTGGAATTAGTCAACGATCACCTGCCCACTTACCGATCTTGTAAAGAAGAACAAAATGTTTGATTGGAATCAGGACGCAGAAAGCGCTTTTAACTTGTTAAAATCCAAAGTAACAAGTGCACCCTTGTTAATGACACCTGATTTTTCGAAGCCTTTCGTTCTCCTTTGCGACGCGATTTTACATGGTCTTGGTTGTGTTCTTGCCCAAAAGAACGAAGACGGCATAGAATTGCCAATTGCATACATGTCTGAGAAATTAACGAAAGCTTAACGAAATTATACGGTAACCGAACTCGAATGTTTAGCGGTCATAAAGGGTATTAACAAATTCAGAGCTTATATAGAAGGCCAAGATCTCATGGTAGTTACAGATCATGCATCTTTAAAATGGCTTATGAAGCAAAAGGATTTGTTAGGACGTCTTGCCAGGTGGTCAAATAGATTGCAGGGTTTTTCTTTCACAATAACACATAGAAGCGGATCACATAATATTCCAGCTGACGCACTGTCACGGCGTGACGAAATTGATGTCAGTGAACTTTCCGACATCGGACCAATTATTGATTTGACTTCAAAAGAATTCCGTTCAGATGAATACCTCGATTTAATTAAGCGAATTAAAGTAAACCAATCAAGACAAGCAGATTTGAGAACATTAGATGATTTCGTCTATAAAAGGACCGAACATCCCACTGGCGACGCAATTCAAGAGTCAGAATCTTGGAAATTGTGGATGCCTGTCAAATTAAGAGAAACAGTCCTGCATTGCGCACACTATCCCCCTGACTCGTCTCATGTTGGCATGATTAAGTTAGCCGAAAAATTGAATGAAATCGATATTTCTATTGGCCCGGAATGATAGTCCAGATTCATAGTTATGTTGCAAAATGTTCTGTATGCAAGTTAACTAAAAGGCCAAACACCTTTCTCTGACCACCAATGGACAAACCCATGACTTCAGATAGGCCATTCGAAAAACTGTACATGGGTTTTCTAGGTTCCTATCCAAGATCTAAACATGGTAATATCGGACTTTTGATCACCGTATTTCATAACACGAAGTTCCATTTTCTTCACCCCTTAAAGAAATTTGCGTCTCATCGTATTTGTGATTATCTAGAGAACCATGTATTTTATACATTTGGCGTGCCCGAAACAATCTTAACCGATAATGGGTCACAATTCAGATCGAGGCATTTTAAAGCATTCTTTACACGTTTTGGCATATCGCATAGATGCACAGCTATTTACTCTCCCCAAGCAAACGCGAGCGAGCGATTAAATAGATCAGTTTTAGCCGTCATACATGCATATATAGGCACAGACCATACGAAATGGGATCAGAATTTAAACGAAATTAGCGGCTCGTTGAGATGAAATTTGCATCGAAGCACAGGCTTTTCCCCATATTTCTTATGTTTCGGCCAGAATATGGTAATGAACGGACAAGATCTATCTACTGAGAAAATTAAATTTGCTGTCAGAGGAAACCAATATTAGTATTACTGATAAGTTACTCTTAGCTCGAAGTAAAGGCAAAGAAAACATAGGTGATGCTCATGACGTTAATGCCAGGAGATATAACTTACGCAGTAGAACTGTTCATCTAAAAATAGGTGATATTGTTCGGGCTCGTAGTTTTGCGCAAAGTAACGCCGGGAAGAAGTTTAGCAGCAAATTGGCGCCAGTATTTAACAAAGCAACAGTAATCAGAAAGATAAGTCCTATTTATTATGAATTAGCTAACGAACACGAAAAGTCAATAGGAATATACCATTTGAAGGACATACAAACCTGATTCTTTTCGTATACTAACCTTCTTCAGTTAACACCTTCTCGAGATGAGACTCTCGCTAAAATTAACTGCGCTGTAGGGGTCAGTTAACAAATCCAATACGAAACTGTCCACGTACTGATAATCGAATTAAATACCGCATGCGATAAGGTTATCGTATAAGAGATGAACGCTCATTCACCTGCAATTCACCTCATTTGCTCTTCTCGTTTGCTTGCCCTAATAGAAGAATAGGTTTAACATGTAACATAACTCTTACCTATACACTACAATCGAGGCGACGAAACTGAAGGGAAAAGATAAGATAAACATTTACAGTTAGTTATTCCATGAAGAGGTAATGCAAATTGGAAGAGAACTCCGCTACCTGAGCGAAAAATATTAAAGCACATGTTCGGTGCACTACGACGCACAACGGCCTCAGCTCGCAGATGCATTTGTGCATTCTGAATTCAAATACAAGTGGATACAATTAACCTTAAAACCTGCAAAGGTTAACACGCGCTAATTTATGTTTTATTTTCTGCAAAGTAT
>JAEIGP010000655.1:0-85472 GCA_018904095.1 Zaprionus ghesquierei | reverse complement strand
CATATCCCATTCTAGATAAGGTTTCTGCAAGCGGCGTGCCTTCCGTTGGTGTTAGTGTAGGGTTTTGGCGACCTTTCTTGTTTATATCCATGGTTATTATCCAATATATTTCGGTTACTCTACGGTAACCGTCTTCAGGAAGCTAAAAAACACAAAATCACAAAATGGAAATTACTTATAAATATTTATAACGTTAAAAAACTAACACTGAACAATATTTAATTACATTAATTACATACATTAATTTTTTTTTTTTTTATGTGGGAGTGTTTTTTTGGGGTGTTTTTTTTTTTGGTTGTTGTATTTGGTTTCTTCTGTTGGGGGGTTTTGTGGGTGTGTTTTGTGTGTGGAGCGTTTAGTGTGGTTGGTTTGTTTTGTGTTGTTGGTTTTGGTTTTTTGGTGGGGGGGGGTTTGTTTGCACAGTGGGGGGGGAGAGTTTTTTTTTGTGGTGTTTTGGGTGTCGTATTTTAAAATCGGTTTGGGTTGGGTTTTTCTTGTTTTCAATTTTAGTTTTGTTGCTCCTTACGTAAACACCATTGCATGTTTCTGTATTGCTGCCACTGCAAATCAAAATAGTCAAATATTATTTTGTTATATGAATTAATGTATGTTAAACAAGTTTTTATATGAAATCAAAAGAGTTAAATTATTTTCATATGAATTATCAACCAAGTTAAATTTTCTTCATCCGAAATCAAAATGATCAATTAGTATTACTTTATATGAAATTATGTATGATATCAATATATTATAAATTATATTAATATGAATAAATTATTTTCATATGAATTATGAAAAATGTTAAATTTTCTTCATACGAAATCAAAATAGTCAAATTAGTATTACTTTATATGAAATTATGTATGTGAAACAAGTTTTCACATGAAATCAAAAAAGTTAAATAATTTGTATATGAATTATCAACCAAGCTATATTTTCTTCATACGAAGTGAAAACTGTCGAAGAAATTTATTTCGTATGAAATTGTGTATGTGAAAAAAGTTTTCATATGAAATCAAAAAGGGTAAATTATTTTCTTTACTTTATATGAAATTATGTATGTTAAACAAGTTTTCATATGAAATCAAAAGAATTAAAAAGAGCTTTATATACAAGCAAGGTAAGTTTTTTTTGTCAAATAAAATTTCCTTTATTAAAAAATTATGTATGTAAACAAGTTTTCATATGAAATCAAAAAGTCAAATCATTTATATTCATATGAATTATCAACCAAAGTTAAATTTTCTTCATACGAAATCAAACAAGTAAGAAAGCTACAGTCAGTGTGCTCGACTGTAATATACCCTTACCCAGCTGCTCGTACATCATTTATTTGCGGAACAAAAAAAAAACGGCTACAATCATATTTTGACAGTAAAAGGCTATGGACTTACAATATTTATGCAAAGTCAAATTCTAAAATAAAAAAAAAAAATATTTTTGCACACATTTAATTTTTGATGCGGGCGGGACTCGAACCCGTAAATGCATAATAGTACTGTTCATTTTGCAGTCCACAACTTAACCCATTTCACCACCCTACACGCACACACTACTCGGCACAATGCTGCCAGCAGCGCTGCTGGCCATCTGTTTCTTATACCATTTGAGTTTAAATTTTCCTCCCAATCTGTTAATTACTGATATTACCAGATATGGTAGCTTATTATTTTGTTCCGTCTCAATTGTAAATTAATGTTTTTATGGTGGGAATTTAGTTAACGTAATATGTTTTTCTGCTCCGCTGTAGTTTATAATCGCAAATAGATCGTCAACGTATTTTGTTAGTAGTCGTGGTTTGAGTTTTTAATTTTTTCCACTGGTGTTTGTCAACACGTCTTCCAAAAAAAATATTTTTTGCACACATTTTAATTTTTGATGCGGGCGGGACTCGAACCCGTAAATGCATAATAGTACTGTTCATTTGCAAGTCCCCGCCAACCCCTTCCCCCCCCCCACCCACACACTACCGGCACAGCGCCGGCAGCAAGCCCATTTCGGTTCTTATACCTTTGAGTTTAAATTTTCCTCCAATCTGTTAATTACTGATATTTCCAGATATGGTAGCTTATTATTTTGTTCCGTCTCAATTTAAATTTATTAATGAGCTTATTAATTAGTGTTTTGGAAAGTCGTTGCACGTAAGTATTTTTGTTATTTCCTGCTTCGCTGTAGTTTACAATCTGTCGCAAATAGATCGTCAACGTATTTTGTTTTAGTACAGCCTCGTGGTTTATTTATAATCATTGTCCTTGATGTTTAGAGGTGTAATTGATCAAGTCTTCCAGATGCCAGTTTATAATCGCAAATAGATCGTCAATTAAGCGTGAAGTAAGGCAGGCGCCCCCATACCTTTCAGCTGTGATTTGAAATATCTGTTCTCCATAATGCAGAACTTAACTATTTCAAATTAGGTATCGCAGTATGTTGTTTAATTTTGGTCCATTTTGATTTTATGGTTGTTAAAGCTAAGTCTAATGGTATGCTAGGGAACAATGATACTACGTCAAAAGAAACTAGTATTTCGTCATCGTTTATGTTTTCGTCATTAATCTTATTTTTAAACTCAGTTGCGTTTTTTATGTTGAATTTCGATTCTGTTGTCAAGTAAGAGGGGGATCCTATTGAAGAACATTGGGTTGGGTTGTTCTTTTAGCTTAGGGTTTTTGATAGCCCTTGGTGCGCGGTGGTGCTGCGTTTGTTTGATGCCTTATTCCTTTCGGCCTTGAAATAAGTTGCTTGTGAGCAATTTCTATTTTCAGAGCTAACTTAAGCGTGCCTTTTGTTTTTATCTGCTCATTCTTTATGATAACGGTGCTTTTATGTGTCTACTCTAAATATGAAAAGCAAAAAAAGCATTTGGAGATTAGTTGCAGAAAATATTTGCAATAAACAGCACGCGCATCACAAAATTATTGTTTTCGATATTCGGTGGAACTTTTGAAATTAGTAATTTACTTTTATAATACTTTAAAAGGAACCTAAAGTATAAACAAATAATTATTTTGCAAAGAGTTAACTAGACAGTGATATAGTCAAACTTAGTTAATAGTGAACAATAAGTAAGTAAATAATTTTGAAAGTTGCTAAGTTGCTTGTGAGCAACCTTGGGCATTCGTGGTAATAATTTTTGTTTGCATTTAGATATGAGACCGAAAGGTTTGTCTAACGAAGAAATTGAACGGGCTTTAAACTTCGGTTGGGATGTTTCTACTGACGAAGAAAGTGGTGATGAGATGAAAGACATTTCTACGGTACTGGAGAAGAATTTAGAAGGAATTCTTGAAAGGGGAGAAAGTATCGAGATTGACCTTCTGGAAAATACAGTGATTGAAGGATGTGAACCTGACTCTTGCGTTGTTGTTGACAGTTGCTTGGAGAAAATTGATCCAAAGACGCTAAAGTGGAGAACAAGGTCGTTTGTAGCTCCAGAGAGTATTTGGGAAGATGACAAAACTTTTGATGTCGGGGAGATAAAGACGCCAGTGGAGTTCTTCTGCACATTTTTTGATACTCAGCTAATTCATTTAATGGCAAAGCAAACTGATATATATAGTTTGCAGGAGCACGGTATTGAACTTAAATATAACTGATGAGGAAATCAAACGCTACATTGGCATTTCATTGTACTTGGGTGTTTTAAAACTACCGCAACTCAGAATGGCATGGTCAAAGGATTTAAAGCTTACCGCAATAACTGATTCAATGCCGCGTGGGAGATTTGAAAAAATAAAACAATGCTTACATTTCAACGACAACGCCAAACAATTAAAAAAAGAGATTCCAACTATGATAAACTCTACAAGATCCGCCCTTTGCTCAGAATTCTCAAAGAAAATTTTGGAAAACTACCTCAGGAAGAGCATCAAAGTGTCGATGAGCAAATAATTGCATTCAAAGGTACGTTTTTAATTTTCTTTTAAATTGGCTTTATTTTTATTAATTGCTTTTTTTGCAGGTCGATCCACGTTTAAGCAATATAATCCAGCTAAACCTCATAAATGGGGTCTTAAAATGTTTACGCGGGCTGGAATATCTGGATTAGTTTATGATTTTACGCTATATGTTGGAGAAGGCACTTGTCCTTCTTATGGCTTGGGAATATCTTCTGATGTTGTCTTATATTTGGCAAAAAGTCTTCCCAAAGACAAAAATTTTAAACTATATTTTGATAATTGGTTTACGTCTGTAAGCCTTCTGATTTCGTTGAAGGAAATAGGAATCTTTGCAACAGGTACTGTACGTAAAAATCGCATAAGAAATTGCCAACTGCTCTCAGATGCGGAATTAAAAAAAACGCGGAAGGGGGTCTTTTGATATAAAATGCGAAATGAACCATAATCTTGTGTGTTAAAATGGTTTGACAATAAGCCTGTTCAACTAATATCTTCGTGTGAAGGTGATCAGCCTGTTGAAATATGCAAACGTTGGAGCCCAAAAAAAAAAAACTTACATTGATATTTCAAGGCCAGCTATTGTTACTTCATACAATAAAGGTATGGGTGGAGTAGATTTGGCAGATATGCTGATGGAGCTGTACAAAATTAACCACCGATCAAAAAAGTGGTACATAAGAATTTTTATTGGTGCCTGGGAACATCGTTACAAATGCTTGGCTACTGTAGAGAAAAAAAAAAAATAGTTACTCAAAAAAAAACAAATTAACCTCCTAAAAAATTTCCAAAAGAAATTGCCCATTAACTTTTAACATTGCCACTGACGCTACATTCATTTCAAAAAGGTCGACCAACAAATGCAGAAAGAGAAGCTCAGTGGTATCATTGGGATCCCCAAGCAGTGTTTCTTCGCATCAATCAAAGAAGTACAAATTTCAGACAAATCCTTCAGTGTCACAACGTTATGATAAAGTTGAACATTGGGTAGTTTTGGAGAAAGAGGACGTTGCAGACTGTGCAAAACTGCAACACCGATGACCAAATGCCTTAAATGCAAAGTCCATCTGTGCTGCAATAACAATAAAAACCGTTTTTTGTCATACCACACTTAAATTGTCATTATAAAGAAAAATATTTCATATTCTGTGAATTATAAAAAAAACAATGCTTACACACCACTACTGCCCAATGTTGCTCACAAGCAACTTTCGCTACCGCAAAAACTAATGGGCGTGGCATACTAAAATTTGTTGCTAAATTTTTCTAAAAATAAATGTAAAAACATTAACGATAAAAAAAATTTTAATTTCACGGGGAAAAAGTTGAGCACGAAAGGGTTAAATAGTTTTTGCACTAGTTCGTTGTTTCTCTTTTGTAGTCGCGATGTGGGATCTGTTTTTAGTTTTCGGTACGTGCAGAAATCTCCTAATATTGGCAACATTTTATTTTTGTATTCACCTTTTTCTATTACCACTGTTTTGTTTCCTTTGTCCGAACTCAAAATTAGTATATTTTTATTTTCATTCAAAAATTTTCTAGTTCGTCCCACTGTATCTAATATTGCACGATCCAGGTCGTTCTCTCTCATTTTTGTCTTAAGTTCTTTTACAAGTAAAGAGAAATGTGTGCGTGCTGTTTCTTGGCTCTCTTTGTTCTTATGTGTCTGTAGTGGTTGCGTGTGTACTTAAGTAGGGAAACTTCTCTTATCTACTGGGAGAGCAAATTTCGGGCAAGTAGTGCTTGTATGTCTAGCGGAAACTTTGTCGTTGTGTTGTTCACAAACCAATCTTTGGTTTTGTTGTTGTCGAGGACGTTATTGTTCCGTTTGTTTCGAAGTCTTTCTATTTTCTTCTCATGTTGTTCTGTTAGTATTGTTTTTGTCTTGTATGATACGTTTCTCTCTCTCTCAAAAAATGCTAATGCACCAGCTGTGCTCATGGTGTTTTCTATGATGGTTTTTGTTTCGTTCAAGTGTTCTTCAAGTTTGTCTAATATTTTGTGCTTATGTTTAATTATTAAATTTAATATTTTAGTGTGAAAATTGTAAAAGTGTTTGACTAATGTTTTTTGTATGTCTGGTTGGTTATCGCCTAAAAATAGGTTATTGCACCTAGTTGTATTGATAATAAATTTGGGAATGATTCTAGCTTTCCTACACTTCAATAAAAATTTTATATGTGACTTAAGTTTAGTGTTTTTCTTAATTATAGTTTGAAACCTGTTGATCTTCATTTTGTTGTTTCTGTTGTTTTCTTTTATGTATGCATATCCCATTCTAGATGTGGTTTCTGCAAGCGGCGTGCCTTCCGTTGGTGTTAGTGTAGGGTTTTGGCGACCTTTCTTGTTTATATCCATGATTGCTGGCTCGAGGTCATAAAAATATAAAAAAAAACAAAAACACAATTTGTTTTTTATTTTATTTATTATCCAATATATTTCGGTTACTCTACGGTAACCGTCTTCAGGGCTAAAAAACACAAAATCACAAAATGGAAATTACTTATAAATATTTATAACGTTAAAAAACTAACACTGAACAATATTTAATTACATTAATTACATACATTAATTGTTACACGTCTGCTCTTGCGGGCGCGGAGATCCTAACTGGCTTTTTTTAGTAAGTGTCTATATATGTGAGCGCAATTTTCTGTGTCTGCTTTGTAGTTCAATCTGTCTTCTGTTGGTGTGTTTATTATGTATAGCATTTCGAGAGTGTAACGTTTAGCATAGTTTTGTTCTTGTTGTAGTATTGTTGTTGCATCAAAATTCGGAGAGTGGTGTTTGTTTGCACAGTGGGTCATTAGAGCTGTTTTTTGTGTTGTACTTTGGTGTCGTAATTTGAAATCAGATTTGTGTTGTATTATTCTTGTTTTCAATTTTAGTTTTGTTGTTCCTACGTAAACACCATTGCATGTTTCTGTATTGCTGCCACTGCAAGGAATTTTATAAATAACATTATTTTTGTCGAGTAAATTTAGTTTTGACTTCGTATTATTGTAAAAATGTTTGAGTGTGTGGAAGGGTTTGTGTGCTATCTGTATTTCTGTATTATTTTAACAGTCGGATCTCATTAATCTTTCTCATAATGTTGGTACATAGACCAGAGATTTATATGTTCTTGGCTGTCTTGTTGTATTTTCTTTTGGTGTTTCTTTAAATTTATTAATGAGCTTATTAATTAGTGTTTTTGGAAAGTCGTTGTCAGTAAGTATTTTTGTTATTTCCTTCTTAATCTCCTTATGGTACATTCTGTCCGATATGTCAAACATTCGTTTTATACAGCCTCTTGCTGTATTTATAATCATTGTCCTTGGATGTTTAGAGTTATAATTGATCAGTCTTCCAGATGCCAGTTTATAATCGCAAATAGATCGTCAACGTATTTTGTTAGTAGTCGTGGTTTCGATTTTAATTTTTCTAGGGTGTTTGTCAACACGTCTTCCATTACAATATCTGCAATTATAGGTGAAGCAGGCGACCCCATTGGAATACCTTTCAGCTGTGAGTAAGTTGCATCTTCATATTTGAAATATCTTTTCTCCATAATGCAGAACTTAACTATTTCTAGAAACGTTTGTTCAGGTATCGCAGTATGTTATTTAATTTTGGTCCATTTTGATTTTATGGTTGTTAAAGCTAAGTCTAATGGTATGCTAGGGAACAATGATACTACGTCAAAAGAAACTAGTATTTCGTCATTGTTTATGTTTTCGTCATTAATCTTATTTTTAGACTCAGTTGCGTTTTTTATGTTGAATTTCGATTCCGTTGTCAAGTTTTTTAGGATTGAGACAATAAATTTGCATAAGGCGTAAGAGGGGGATGCTATTGAAGAACATATTGGTCTGAGTGGTGTCCCTTCCTTATGGATTTTTGGTGTCTTGGTCTAGATTCTCGGTGGTGCTGCGTTGGTTGTGATGAGCTTATTCCTTTCGGCCTTTGAAATAAGTTCTTTCTTAAATAGTTTTTCCACTAGTTCGTTGTTTCTCTTTGTAGTCGCGATGTGGGATCTGTTTTTAGTTTTCGGTACGTGCAGAAATCTCCTAATATTGTCAACATTTTATTTTTGTCTTCACCCTTTTCTATTGCCACTGTTTTGTTTCCTTTGTCCGAACTCAAAATTAGTATATTTTTATTTTCATTCAAAAATTTTCTAGTTCGTCCCACTGTATCTAATATTGCACGATCCAGTTCGTTCTATCTCACTTTTGTCTTGTGTTCCTTTACAAGTAAAGAGAAATGTGTGCGTGCTGTTTCTTAACTCTCTTTGTTCTTATGCGTCTGTACCAGTTCTTCGCCGTCCGCGATGTACTCAAATAGTAGGAAACTTCTCTTATCTACTGGGAGAGCAAATTTCGGGCCTTTGGCAAGTAGTGCTTGTACGTCTAGCGGAAACTTTGTCGTTGTGTTGTTCACAAACCAATCTTTGGTTTTGTTGTTGTCGAGGACGTTATTGTTCCGTTTGTTTCGAAGTCTTTCTGTTTTCTTCTCATGTCGTTCTGTTAGTATTGTTTTTGTCTTGTATGATACGTTTCTCTCTCTCTCTCAAAAAATGCTAATGCATCAGCTGTCCTCATGGTGTTTTCTATGATGGTTTTTGTTTCGTTCAAGTGTTCTTCAAGTTTGTCTAATATTTTGTGCTTATGTTTAATTATTAAATTTAATATTTTAGTGTGAAAATTGTAAATGTGTTTGACTAATGTCTTTTGTATGTCTGGTTGGTTATCGCCTGAAAATAGATTTTTTTTTTTTTTTTTTTTTTGTAGCGTGCGTTTATTTATTTAAAATCTGTCCTAGTGGTGGTTTTGCGGGTGAACATTGACTTAAGGGATACTATTGTACATGTATTTGGGGCGGGTTTGAAATTTGCTTGTTATTGCTGTGGTAGATCAAGGGGATGTCGCCTCATTAGATGTCTGCTTGTCTGGCTGTTGTCCAACAGGTTGATGCCGAGGTGGTTGGGGTGGTTCTCGAGCCTTTTCAGGTATCTCTCGCTGAGCCTGGAGATTTCATCTGTGACTTGCGGGATTCCAAGTTCTCTGTGTATGGCGACATTCTCATGGTAGGGATGCGCATTACAGGCAATTCTCAAGCACCTGTTCTGGAACCGCTGTATTCGCAGGCGATTCGTGTGGCTAGGTCCAGATGGGCTTGAGAATTGCCTTGTAAACCAGGATTTTGAGGCTCTGCCTCAGCTTGGACCTTCTCCCAATGAGCCATTGCATCTGCCTCAGGCCTGTATGCGTTTGCTGACAATGTGGGGACGCCATGTGAGCCTGCGGTCCAGGGTCAGTCCTAGGTATTTGAATGCGGGCGCGTTGGGAATGTTGACTCCCTTCCTACTTGTATTGATAATAAATTTGGAAATGATTCTAGCTTTCCTACACTTCAATAAAAATTATATATGTGACTTAAGTTTAGTGTTTTTCTTAGTTATAGCTTGAAACCTGTTTATCTCCATTTTGTTGTTTCTGTTGCTTTGTCCCACATCGCGACTACAAAAGAGAAACAACGAACTAGTGGAAAAACTATTTAAGAAAGAACTTATTTCAAAGGCCGAAAGGAATAATCTCATCACAACCAACGCAGCACCACCGAGAATCTATGGACTACCAAAAATCCATAAGGAAGGGACACCACTCAGACCAATATGTTCTTCAATAGGATCCCCCTCTTACGCCTTATGCAAATTTATTGTCTCAATCCTAAAAAAACTTTACAACGAAATCGAAATTCAACATAAACAAGTAAGAAAGCTACAGTCGAGTGTGCTCGTTAAAAAGTTAAGCTGAATAACTTCTGCATTTATTCTCCGATTGTTCCCAAATTCATCTGGCTAGCTATAGTTATCATGTAAACCGAAAATTAACAATATGGCATCAAAATTGCACTTGTAATCAATGTTTTTTCGATTTACGGGGGCGGAAGGGGGCGTGGCCAAAATCCAAAATAAACTTGATCAGCGTGCAATAATAACACATATTGTTACCAAATTTGGTAGTCCTAGCTCTTATAATAGCTGAGATCTAGATTTTCAGACGGACAGACAGACGGATATGGCTATATCGACTCGGCTGTTGATCCTGAGCCAGAATATATATACTTTATGGGGTCGGAGGTTTCTCCTTCTGCCTGTTACATACATTTTCGGTTTGAACAAAGTTATAATACCCTTCTACTCTATAAGTAGCGGGTATAAAAACGCAACTGAGTTTAAAAATAAGATTAATGACGAAAACATAAACGATGACGAAATACTAGTTTCTTTTGACGTAGTATCATTGTTCCCTAGCATACCATTAGACTTAGCTTTAACAACCATAAAATCAAAATGGACCAAAATTAAACAACATACTGCGATACCTGAACAAACGCTTCTAGAAATAGTTAAGTTCTGCATTATGGAGAACAGATATTTCAAATATGAAGATGCAACTTACTCACAGCTGAAAGGTATGCCAATGGGGTCGCCTGCTTCACCTATAATTGCAGATATTGTAATGGAAGACGTGTTGACAAACACCCTAGAAAAATTAAAATCGAAACCACGACTACTAACAAAATACGTTGACGATCTATTTGCGATTATAAACTACAACGAAGCAGAAAACATATTACGTGAACTAAATTCCTACCATAAAAACATAAAATTTACAATTGAGACGGAACAAAATAATAAGCTACCATATCTGGATTCAGTAATTAACAGAGTAGGAGGAAAATTAAAACTCAAATGGTATAAGAAACCGATGGCATCTGGAAGACTGATCAATTATAACTCTAAACATCCAAGGACAATGATTATAAATACAGCAAGAGGCTGTATAAAACGAATGTTTGACATATCGGACAGAATGTACCATAAGGAGATTAAGAAGGAAATAACAAAAATACTTACTGACAACGACTTTCCAAAAACACTAATTAATAAGCTTATTAATAAATTTAAAGAAACACCAAAAGAAAATACAACAAGACAGCCAAGAACATATAAATCTCTGGTCTATGTACCAACATTATCAGAAAGATTAATAAGATCCGACTGTTACAATAAAACAGAAATACAGATATCACACAAACCCTTCCACACACTCAACATTTTTACAATAATACGAAGTCAAAACTAAATTTACTCGACAAAAATAATGTTATTTATAAAATTCCTTGCAGTGGCAGCAATACAGAAACATGCAATGGTGTTTACGTAGGAACAGCAAAACTAAAATTGAAAACAAGATTAACACAACACTAAATTGAAAACAAGATTAATACAACACAAATCTGATTTCAAATTACGACACCAAAGTACAACACAAAAAACAGCTCTCATGACCCACTGTGCAAACAAACACCACTCTCCGAATTTTGATGCAACAACAATACTACAACAAGAACAACACTATGCTAAACGTTACACTCTCGAAATGCTACACATAATAAACACACCAACAGAAGACCGATTGAACTACAAAACGGACACAGAAAATTGCGCTCACATATATAGACACTTACTAAACAAGCCAGTTAGGAACTCCGCGCCCGCAAGAGCAGACGTGTAACAATTAATGTATGTAATTAATGTAATTAAATATTGTTTAGTGTTAGTTTTTTAACGTTATAAATATTTATAAGTAATTTCCATTTTGTGATTTTGTGTTTTTTAGCCCTGAAGACGGTTACTGTAGAGTAACCGAAATATATTGGATAATAAATAAAATAAAAAACAAATTGTGTTTTTTGTTTTTTTATATTTTTATGACCTCGAGCCAGCAAGCATGGATAATTGTCAAAAACAATATTTCGTATGAAATTATGTATGTGAAACAAGTTTTCATATGAAATCAAAAAAGTTAAATTATTTTTATGTGGAATATCGTGCAAGATAACTTTTTTTTTATTCGAATGAAAATTGTCAAACTACATTTTTTCGTTTGAAATTATGTATGTGAAACAAATTTTCATATGAAATCAAAAAAGTTAAATTTTTTTTATATGAATTATCAACCAAGTTACATTTTCTTCAAACGAAATCAAAATAGTCAAACAGTATTATTTTGTATGTATGTTAAACAAGTTTTCATATGAAATGAAAAGAGTTAAAAAGAGTTTTATGTAAAATATCAAGCAAGATAAGTTTTCTTCATACGAAATGAAAATTGTCAAATAACATTATTTCGTATGAAATTATGTATTTAAAACAAGTTTTCATTTGAAATCAAAAAAGTCAAATTATTTTCACATGAATTATCAACCAAGATAAATTTTCTTCATACGAAATCAAAATAGTCAAATAGTAATATTTTATATCAAATTATGTATTTTAAACAAGATTTCATATGAAATCAAAAGAGTTAAAAACAATTTTATGTAAAAAAACAAGCAAGATAAGTTTTCTTCTTACGAAATGAATATTTTCAAATAACATTTTTTCGTATGAAATTTTGTTCATAAAACAAGTTTTCATATGAAATCAAAAAAGTTCAATTATTTTCATATGAATTATCAACCAAGTTAAATTTTCTTCATCCGAAATTAAAATAGTCAAATAGTATTATTTAATATGAAGTTTTGTATGTGAAACAAGTTTTCATATGAATTTAAAAGAGTTAAATGCTTTTTATATGAATTATCAACCAAGCTATATTTTCTTCATACGACGTGAAAACTGTCAAAGAAATTTATTTCGTATAAAATTATGTATGTGAAACAAGTTTTCATATGAAATCAAAAAAAGGAAAATTATTTTCCTATGAATTATCAACCAAGTTAAATTTTCTTCATTCGAAATCAAAATTGTCAAATAACATTTTTTCGTATGAAATTATGTATGTTAAACAAGTTTTCATATGAAATCAAAAAAGTTAAAAAGAGTTTTATGTAAAGTATCAAGCAAGATAAGTTTTCTTTATACGAAGTGAAAATAGTCAAATAACATTTTTTCGTATAAAATTATGTATGTTAAACAAGTTTTTATATGAAATCAAAAAAGTTAAATTATTTTTATGTGAAATATCAACCAAGTTAAATTTTCTTCATACGAATTCAAAATAGTCAATTACGTGAAAAAATGTATGGCTTACAAGTTTTCATATGAAATCAAAAAAGTTAAATTATTTTTATGTGAAATATCAACCAAGTTAAATTTTCTTCATACGAAATCAAAATGGTCAATTAGTATTACTTTATATGAAAGTATGTATGTTTAAACAAGTTTTGATATGAAATCAAAAGAGTTAAAATAGTTTTATATAATATATCAAGCAAGATAAGTTTTCTTCATATGAAATGAAAATTGTCAAATAACATTTTTTCATATGAAATTATGTATATGAACAAGTTATCATAAATTATATTCAAAAAATTAAATTATTTGCAAATGAATTATCAACCAAGTTAAATTTTCTTCATACAAAATCAAAATAGTCAATTAGTACTACTTTATATACTTTATATGAAATTATGTATGTTAAACAAGTTTTCACATGAAATCAAAAGAGTTAAAAAGAGTTTTATGGAAATATCAAGAAAGATAAGTTTTCTTCATATAAAATGAAAATTGTCAAATAACATTATTTTCGTATAAACTTATGTATGTAAAACAAGTTTTCATATGAAATCAAGAAAGTAAATTATTTGTATATGAATTATCAACCAAGTTAAATTTTCTTCATACGAAATGAAAACTGTCAAAGAAATTTATTTCGTATGAAATTATGCATGTGAAACAAGTTTTCATATGAAATCAAAAAAGGTAAATTATTTTCATATGAATTATCAACCAAGTTAAATTTTCTTCATACGAAATCAAAATAGTCAAATAGTAATATTTTATATGAAATTATGTATTTTAAACAAGTTTTCATATGAAATAAAAGAGTTAAATTATTTTTATGTATGAAATATCAAGCAAGATAAGATTTTCTTCATACGAAATGAAAATTGTGAAATAACAATATTTCGTATCCAATTATGTATTTTTTTTTTTTTTTTTTTTTTTTTTTTTTTTTGTAGCGTGCGTTTATTTATTTAAAATCTGTCCTATTGGACAATAATTAAATGGTTTTGCGGGTGAACATTGACTTAAGGGGGGATACTATTGTACATGTATTTGGGGCGGGTTTGAAATTTGCTTCTTATTACTGTGGTAGATCAAGGGGATGTCTCCTCATTAGACGTCTGCTTGTCTGGCTGTTGTCCAACAGGTTGATGGCGAGGTGGTTGGGGTGGTTCTCGAGCCTTTTTAGGTATCTCTCGCTGAGCCTGGAGATTTCGTCTGTGACTTGCGGGATTCCAAGTTCCTTGTGTATGGCGATATTTTCGTGGTAGGGATGCGCATTACAGGCAATTCTCAAGCACTTGTTCTGGAACCGCTGTATTCGCAGGCGATTCGTGTGGCTTGCCGTGCCCCACAGCTGTATCCCGTAGGTCCAGATGGGCTTGAGAATTGCCTTGTACACCAGGATTTTGAGGCTCTGCCTCAGCTTGGACCTTCTCCCAATGAGCCATTGCATCTGCCTCAGGCGCGCATCGGCCTGAATGCGTTTGGTGACGATGTGGGGACGCCATGTAAGCCTGCGGTCCAGGGTCAGTCCTAAGTATTTGGGTGTGGGCGCGTTGGGGATGTTGACTCCGTTTAGCGTGATCGGTGGGCAGTCTCCTCTTCTGAGTGAGAACGTCGTTTGGGTAGATTTTTCCGCGTTCACTACGATGTTCCATCTGCTGAGCCAGGGATGTAGCGCGTCCATTTGCCTTTGAATTGTTTCGGAGGCTTCTCGTGGGTCAGATGAGGAGGCGAGGAAAGCAGTGTCGTCTGCGTATGTCGCTATCGTTAGGCTCCTGGAGGGGATTATGGGAAGGTCTGCGGTGTAAAGGGTGTAGAGGATTGGTCCGAGCACACTGCCTTGCGGGAACTCCAGCTCTGATCAGTCTGGGTAGGCTTATTGCACTTCCGCATCTGACTTGGAATGCTCTTCCCTCAGTGTAGGATTTAAGTAGGGTAAAATGAAACAAGTTTTCATATGAAATCAAAAAAGTTAAATTATTTTTATGTAAAATATCATGCAGAATAAGTTTTTTTTTATTCGAAATGAAAATTGTCAAAAAACATTTTGTCGTTTAAATAATATATGTGAAACAAATTTTCATAAGAAATCAAAAAATTAAAATATTTGTCATATGAATTATCAACCAAGTTACTTTTTCTTCATACGAAATCAAAATAGTCAAACAGTATTATTTTATATGTATGTTAAACAAGTTTTCATATTAAATCAAAAAAGTCAAATTATTTTCATATGAATTATCAACCAAGTTAAATTTTCTTCATACGAAATCAAAATATTCAAATAGTAATATTTTATATCAAGTCATGTATTTTAAACAAGATTTCATATGAAGTCAAAAGAGTTAAAAGGAGTTTTATGTAAAATATCAAGCTAGATAAGTTTTCTTCATACGAAATGAATATTGTAAAATAACATTATTTCGTATGAAATTATGTATGTAAAATAAGTTTTCATATGAAATCAAAAAAGTTAATAGTATTATTTTATATGAAGTTATGTATGTGAAACAAGTTTTCATATGAACTCAAAAGAGCTAAATTATTTCTATGAGAATTATCAAGCAAGTTAAATTTTCTTCATACAAAGTTGGCAAAATACATTATTTCGTATAAAATTATGTATGTGAAACAAATTTTCATAAGAAATCGAAAAATTAAATTTTTTTCATATGAATTATCAACCAAGTTACATTTTCTTCATACGAAATCAAAATAGTTAAACAGTATTATTTTGTATGTATGTTAAACAAGTTTTCATATAAAATGAAAAGAGTTAAAAAGAGTTTTATGTAAAATATCAAGCAAGATAAGTTTTCTTCATACGAAATGAAAATTGTCAAATAACATTATTTCGTATGAAATTATCTATTTAAAACAAGTTTTCATATGAAATCAAAAAAGTCAAATTATTTTCATATGAATTATCAACCAAGATAAATTTTCTTCATACGAAATCAAAATAGTCAAATAGTAATATTTTATATCAAATTATGTATTTTAAACAAGATTTCATATGAAATCAAAATAGTTAAAAACAATTTTATGTAAAGTATCAAGCAAGTTAAGTTTTCTTCTTACTTAATTAAAATTGTCAAATAACATTATTTTGTATGAAATTATGTATGTAAAAACAAGTTTTTATATGAAATCAAAAAAGTTAAATTATTTTCATATGAATTATCAACCAAGTTAAGTCAACCCTGAGGAAGTTGCGCTGGAGATTGCCCTACTGAAGAACAGCAAATCTCCGGGCCTGGATCGGATAGATGCGGCAGCCCTAAAAATGCTTCCATTCCGCTGCACACAAATGTTGGCAAGAATTTACAGCAGCTGCTTCCGGCTAGGGTACTTTCCAGTAGAATGGAAAAAAGCAGAGGTCATTGTCCTCCTTAAGCCTGGTAAGCCTGAAGCCAACCTAGCCTCCTATCGTCCGATCAGCTTACTGGCAATCCTCTCAAAAATACTCAAAGAGTATTTTTGCGCAGAGTATTGCCTGTACTGGACGAGGCCGGTTTGATCCCCGATCACCAGTTTGGCTTCAGACGCTGCCACGGAACACCGGAGCAGTGCCACCGGCTTGTCGAACGCATCCTCGAGGCATTCGAGCAGAAAAATTACTGCTGCGCTGTAATGCTTGACGTGAAGCAGGCATTTGACAGAGTTTGGCATCCTGGACTCCTCCATAAACTTAAATCCTGCCTCCCAAGCCCCCATTTTACCCTACTTAAATCCTACACTGAGGGAAGAGCATTCCAAGTCAGATGCGGAAGTGCAATAAGCCTACCCAGACTGATCAGAGCTGGAGTTCCGCAAGGCAGTGTGCTCGGACCAATCCTCTACACCCTTTACACCGCAGACCTTCCCATAATCCCCTCCAGGAGCCTAACGATAGCGACATACGCAGACGACACTGCTTTCCTCGCCTCCTCATCTGACCCACGAGAAGCCTCCGAAACAATTCAAAGGCAAATGGACGCGCTACATCCCTGGCTCAGCAGATGGAACATCGTAGTGAACGCGGAAAAATCTACCCAAACGACGTTCTCACTCAGAAGAGGAGACTGCCCACCTGTCACGCTAAACGGAGTCAACATCCCCAACGCGCCCACACCCAAATACTTAGGACTGACCCTGGACCGCAGGCTTACATGGCGTCCCCACATCGTCACCAAACGCATTCAGGCCGATGCGCGCCTGAGGCAGATGCAATGGCTCATTGGGAGAAGGTCCAAGCTGAGGCAGAGCCTCAAAATCCTGGTGTACAAGGCAATTCTCAAGCCCATCTGGACCTACGGGATACAGCTGTGGGGCACGGCAAGCCACACGAATCGCCTGCGAATACAGCGGTTCCAGAACAAGTGCTTGAGAATTGCCTGTAATGCGCATCCCTACCACGAAAATATCGCCATACACAAGGAACTTGGAATCCCGCAAGTCACAGACGAAATCTCCAGGCTCAGCGAGAGATACCTAAAAAGGCTCGAGAACCACCCCAACCACCTCGCCATCAACCTGTTGGACAACAGCCAGACAAGCAGACGTCTAATGAGGAGACATCCCCTTGATTTACCACAGCAATAAGAAGCAAATTTCAAACCCGCCCCATATACATGTACAATAGTATCCCCCCTTAAGTCAATGTTCACCCGCAAAACCATTTAATTATTGTCCAATAGGACAGATTTTAAATAAATAAACGCACGCTACAAAAAAAAAAAAAAAAAAAAAAAAAAAAAAAAATTTGACAATTTTCATTTCGTATGACGAAAATTTAACTTGGTTGATAATTCATATGAAAATAATTTAACTTTTTTTATTTTATATGAAAACTTGTTTCACATACATAATTTCATATGAAAAATAATTTCTAATCGACAATTTTCATTTCGTATGAAGAAAATTTAACTTGGTTGATAATTCATATGAAAATAATTTAACTTTTTTGATTTCATATGAAAACTTGTTTCACATACATAATTTCATACAAAAAAATTTATTCGACAAGTTTTCATTTCGTATGAAGAAAATTTAACTTGGTTGATAATTCATATGAAAATAATTTAACTTTTTTGATTTCATATGAAAACTTGTTTCACATACATAATTTCATATAAAATAATTTTCTTTGACAGTTTTGATATTTCGTATGAAGAAAATTTAACTTGGTTGATAATTCATATGAAAATAATTTAACTTTTTTGATTTCATATGAAAACTTGTTTCACATACATAATTTCATACAAAATAATGTTATTTGACAATTTTCATTTCGTATGAAGAAAATTTAACTTGGTTGATAATTCATATGAAAATAATTTAACTTTTTTGATTTCATATGAAAACTTGTTTCACATACATAATTTCATATGAAATAAGTTTCATCGACAGTTTTCATTTCTTATGAAGAAAATTTAACTTGGTTGATAATTCATATGAAAATAATTTAACTCTTTTGATTTCATATGAAAACTTGTTTCACATACATAATTTCATACGAAATAATTTTCTTGGGACAATTTTCATTTCGTATGAAGAAAATTTAACTTGCTTGATATTTCATATGAAAATAATTTAACTTTTTTGATTTCATATGAAAACTTGTTTTGCATACATAATTTCATATAAAATAATACTATTTGACAGTTTTCATTTCGTATAAAGAAAAACTTATCTTGCTTGATATTTCATATAAAAATAATTTAACTTTTTTGATTTCATATGAAAACTTGTTTTCACATACATAATTTCATATGAAATAAATTTCTTCGACAGTTTTCATTTCGTATGAAGAAAACTTAACTTGGTTGATAATTCACATGAAAATAATTTAACTTTTTTGATTTCATATGAAAACTTGTTTCACATACATAATTTCATATAAAATAAATTTCTTCGACAGTTTTCATTTCGTATGAAGAAAATTTAACTTGGTTGATAATTCATATGAAAATAATTTAACTTTTTTGATTTCATATGAAAACTTGTTTCACATACATAATTTCATATGAAAAAAAATTCTTCGACTGTTTTCATTTCGTATGAAGAAAACTTTTCTTGCTTGATGTTTCACATAAAAATAATTTAACTTTTTTGATTTCATATGAAAACTTGTTTCACATACATAATTTCATATAAAGCAATACTAATTGACTATTTTGATTTCGTATGAAGAAAATTTAACTTGGTTGATAATTCATATGGAAATAATTTAACTTTTTTGATTTCATATGAAAACTTGTTTCACATACATAATTTCATATGAAATAAGTTTCTTCGACAGTTTTTATTTCGTATGAAGAAAATTTAACTTGGTTGTTAATTCATATGAAAATAATTTAACTCTTTTGATTTCATATGAAAACTTGTTTCATATACATAATTTCATACAAACTAATGCTATTTGACAGTTTTCATTTCGTATGAAAAAAATTTAACTTGGTTGATAATTCATATGAAAATAATTTAACTTTTTTGATTTCATATGAAAACTTGTTTCACATACATAATTTCATATGAAATAAATTTTCGACAGTTTTCATTTCGTATGAAGAAAATTTAACTTGGTTGATAATTCATATGAAAATAATTTAACTCTTTTGATTTCATATGAAAACTTGTTTCATATACATAATTTCATACAAACTAATGCTATTTGACAGTTTTTATTTCGTATGAAGAAAATTTAACTTGGTTGTTAATTCATATGAAAATAATTTAACTCTTTTGATTTCATATGAAAACTTGTTTCACATACATAATTTCATATGAAATATGTTTCTTCGACAGTTTTGATTTCGTATGGAGAAAATTTAACTTGGTTGATAATTCATATGAAAATAATTTAACTTTTTTGATTTCATATGAAAACTTGTTTCACATACATAATTTCATATGAAATAAATTTCTTTGACAGTTTTCATTTCGTATGAAGAAAATTTAACTTGGTTGATAATTCATATGAAAATAATTTAACTTTTTTGATTTCATATGAAAACTTGTTTCACATACATAATTTCATATAAAATAATATTATTTGACAGTTTTCATTTCGTATGAAGAAAATTTAACTTGGTTGATAATTCATATGAAAATAATTTAACTTTTTTGATTTCATATGAAAACTTGTTTCACATACATAATTTCATATGAAATAAATTTCTTTGACAGTTTTCATTTCGTATGAAGAAAACTTAACTTGGTTGATAATTCATATGAAAAATAATTTAACTTTTTTGATTTCATATGAAAACTTGTTTCACATACATAATTTCATATGAAATAATAATTTCTTCGACAATTTTCATTTCGTATGAAGAAAACTTAACTTGGTTGATAATTCATATGAAAATAATTTAACTTTTTTGATTTCATATGAAAACTTGTTTCACATACATAATTTCATATAAAATAATATTTTTTCGACAGTTTTCATTTCGTATGAAGAAAATTTAACTTGGTTGATAATTCATATGAAAATAATTTAACTTTTTTGATTTCATATGAAAACTTGTTTCACATACATAATTTCATACAAAATAATGTTATTTGACAATTTTCATTTCGTATGAAGAAAATTTAACTTGGTTGATAATTCATATGAAAATAATTTAACTCTTTTTGATTTCATATGAAAACTTGTTTCATATACATAATTTCATATAAAATAAATTTATTTGACAGTTTTCATTTCGTATGAAGAAAATTTAACTTGGTTGATAATTCATATGAAAATAATTTAACTTTTTTGATTTCATATGAAAACTTGTTTCACATACATAATTTCATAAGAAATAATTTTATTCGACAGTTTTCATTTCGTATGAAGAAAATTTAACTTGGTTGATAATTCATATGAAAATAATTTAACTTTTTTGATTTCATATGAAAACTTGTTTCACATACATAATTTCATATAAAATAAATTTTTCGACAGTTTTCATTTCGTATGAAGAAAATTTAACTTGGTTGATAATTCATATGAAAATAATTTAACTTTTTTGATTTCATATGAAAACTTGTTTCACATACATAATTTCATATAAAATAAATTTCTTTGACAGTTTTCATTTCGTATGAAGAAAATTTAACTTGGTTGATAATTCATATGAAAATAATTTAACTTTTTTGATTTCATATGAAAACTTGTTTCACATACATAATTTCATACAAAATAAATATTTCGACAGTTTTCATTTCGTATGAAGAAAATTTAACTTGGTTGATAATTCATATGAAAATAATTTAACTTTTTTGATTTCATATGAAAACTTGTTTCACATACATAATTTCATATAAAATAATTTCTTTGACAGTTTTCATTTCGTATGAAGAAAATTTAACTTGGTTGATAATTCATATGAAAATAATTTAACTTTTTTGATTTCATATGAAAACTTGTTTCACATACATAATTTCATACAAAAATAATTTATTTGACAATTTTCATTTCGTATGAAGAAAACTTAACTTGGTTGATAATTCATATGAAAATAATTTAACTTTTTTGATTTCATATGAAAACTTGTTTCACATACATAATTTCATATGAAATAATTTCTTTGACAGTTTTCATTTCGTATGAAGAAAATTTAACTTGGTTGATAATTCATATGAGGAAATAATTTAACTTTTTTGATTTCACATGAAAACTTGTTTCACATACATAATTTCATATAAAATAAATTTCATCGACAGTTTTCATTTCGTATGAAGAAAATTTAACTTGGTTGATAATTCATATGAAAATAATTTAACTTTTTTTATTTCATATGAAAACTTGTTTCACATACATAATTTCATATAAAATAATACTATTTGACAGTTTTCATTTCGTATGAAGAAAATTTAACTTGGTTGATAATTCATATGAAAATAATTTAACTTTTTTGATTTCATATGAAAACTTGTTAAACATACATAAATTCATACAAAATAATGTTATTTGACAATTTTCATTTCGTATGAAGAAAATTTAACTTGGTTGATAATTCATATGAAAATAATTTAACTTTTTTGATTTCATATGAAAACTTGTTTCACATACTTAATTATAAAATAATATATTTGACAGTTTTCATTTCGTATGAAAGAAAATTTAACTTGGTTGATAATTCATATGAAAATAATTTAACTTTTTTGATTTCATATGAAAACTTGTTTACATATACATAAATAAAATAATTTATATTGAAATTAACATTTCGTATGAAGAAATTAATTTGATAATTCATATGAAAATAATTTAACTTTTTTGATTTCATATGAAAACTTGTTTCACATACATAATTTCATATGAAATAAATTTCTTATGACAGTTTTCATTTCGTATGAAGAAAATTTTACTTGGTTGATAATTCATATGAAAATAATTTAACTTTTTTGATTTCATATGAAAACTTGTTTCACATACATAATTTTAAATAAAATAATGTTATTTGACAATTTTCATTTCGTATGAAGAAAATTTAACTTGGTTGATAATTCATATGAAAATAATTTAACTTTTTTGATTTCATATGAAAACTTGTTTCACATACATAATTTCATATGAAATAAATTTCATCGACAGTTTTCATTTCGTATGAAGAAAATTTAACTTGGTTG
Organism: Zaprionus ghesquierei; assembly: GCA_018904095.1. Taxonomy (NCBI): domain Eukaryota; kingdom Metazoa; phylum Arthropoda; class Insecta; order Diptera; family Drosophilidae; genus Zaprionus; species Zaprionus ghesquierei. The sequence continues at coordinate 62,906 of JAEIGP010000655.1, read as the reverse complement.
ATAATTCATATGAAAATAATTTAACTTTTTGATTTCATATGAAAACTTGTTTCACATACATAATTTCATACAAAATAATGTTATTTGACAATTTTGATTTCGTATGAAGAAAACTATTGGTTGATAATTCATATGAAAATAATTTAACTTTTTTGATTTCATATGAAAACTTGTTTCACATACATAATTTCATATGAAATAAATTTCTTCGACAGTTTTCATTTCGTATGAAGAAAATTTAACTTGGTTGATAATTCATATGAAAATAATTTTACTATTTTAATTTCATATTAAAACTTTTTTCACATACATAATTTCATATGAAATAAATTTCTTCGACAGTTTTGATTTCGTATGAAGAAAATTTAACTTGGTTGATAATTCATATGAAAATAATTTTACTTTTTTAATTTCATATTAAAACTTGTTTCACATACATAATTTCATATGAAATAAGTTTCTTCGACAGTTTTCATTTCGTATGAAGAAAACTTAACTTGGTTGATAATTCATATGAAAATAATTTAACTTTTTTGATTTCATATGAAAACTTGTTTCACATACATAATTTCATATGAAATCAACGTTTTTTGACAATTTTGATTTCGTATGAAGAAAATTTAACTTGGTTGATAATTCATATGAAAATAATTTAACTTATTTTGATTTCATATGAAAACTTGTTATTTCATCATACATAATTTCATATGAAATAGATTTCTTTTGACTATTTTGATTTCGTATGAAGAAAACTTTAACTTGGTTGATAATTCATATGAAAATAATTTAACTTTTTTGATTTCATATGAAAACTTGTTTCACATACATAATTTCATATAAAAATCAACTTCTTGGACTATTTTGATTTCGTATGAAAAAAATTTAACTTGGTTGATAATTCATTTGAAATTAATTTAACTTTTCTGATTTTATATGAAAACTTGTTTCACATACATAATTTCATATGAAATAAATTTCTTCGACAGTTTTCATTTCGTATGAAGAAAACTTTATTTGTTTGATAATTCAAATGAAATTAATTTAACTTTTTTGATTTCATATGAAAACTTGTTTCACATACATAATTTCATATGAAATAAATTTCTTTGACAGTTTTCATTTCGTATGAAAAAAAATTAAACTTTGATGATAATTCATATGAAAATAATTTAACCTATCTTGATTTCATATGAAAACTTGTTTCACATACATAATTTCATATGAAATAAATATTTTTGATAGTTTTGATTTCGTAGGAAGAAAACTTAACTTGGTTAATAATTCATATGAAAATAATTTAACTTTTTTGATTTCATATGGAAACTGGTTTCACATACATAATTTCATATAAAATATATTTTTGACAGTTTTCATTTCGTATGAAGAAAATTTAACTTGGTTGATAATTCATATGAAAATAATTTAACTCTTTTGATTTCATATAAAAACTTGTTTCAAATACATTATTTAATATGAAGTAAATTTCTTTGACAGTTTTCATTTCGTATGAAGAAAACTTAACTTGATTGATAATTCATATGGAAATAATTTAACTTTTTTGATTTCATATAAAAACTTGTTTCACATACATAATTTAATATGAAATAAATTTCTTTGACAATTTTGATTTCGTATGAAGAAAATTTAACTTGGTTGATAATTCATATGAAAATAATTTAACTTTTTGATTTCATATGAAAATTTTTTTCACATACATAATTTCATATAAAATAAATTTCTTTGACAGTTTTCATTTCGTATGAAGAAAACTTAAGATTGATTGATAATTCATATGAAAATAATTTAACTTTTTTGATTTCATATGAAAACTTGTTTCACATACATAATTTCATATAAAATAATTTCTTTGACAGTTTTCATTTCGTATGAAGAAAATTTAACTTGGTTGATAATTCATATGAAAATAATTTAACTTTTTGATTTCATATGAAAACTTGTTTCACATACATCATTTCATATGAAATCAACTTTTTTCATAAATAAAAATTTTGACATTTTCATTTCGTATGAAGAAAATTTAACTTGGTTGATAACTCATATGAAAATAATTTAACTTTTTTGATTTCATATGAAAACTTGTTTCACATACATAATTTCATATAAAATAATTCTATTTGACAATTCTGATTTCGTATGAAGAAAACCTAACTTGATTGATAATTCATATGAAAATAATTTAACATTTTTGATTTCGATTTATAAAAACTTGTTTCACATACATAATTTCATATGAAATAAATTTCTTTGACAGTTTTCATTTCGTATGAAGAAAACTTAACTTGGTTGATAATTCATATGAAAATAATTTAACTTTCTTTGATTTCATATGAAAACTTGTTTCACATACATAATTTCATATGAAATAAATTTCTTTGACAGTTTTCATTTCGTATGAAGAAAAACTTAACTTGATTGGTAATTCATATGAAAATAATTTAACTTTCTTGATTTCATATAAAAACTTGTTTCACATACATAATTTAATATGAAATAAATACTTATGACAGTTTTCATTTCGTATGAAAAAAATTAAACTTTGTTGATAATTCATATGAAAATAATTAACTATTTTGATTTTATATGAATATTTGTTTCACATACATAATTTCATATAAAATAAATATTTTTGATTGTTTTGATTTCTTAGGAAGATAACTTAGCTTGGTTAATAAGTCATATGAAAAAATTTAACTTTTTTGATTTTTTCACATGGAAACTGGATTCAAATACATAATTTTATATAAAATATATTTCTTTGACAGTTTTCAATTCGTATGAAGAAAATTTAACTTGGTTGATAATTCATATGAAAATAATTAACTATCTTGATTTCATATGAAAACTTGTTTCACATACACAATTTCATATGAAATAAATTTCATTAACAATATTGATTTTATATGAAGAAAACTTAACTTGGTTGATAACTCATATGAAAATAGTTTAGCTTTTTTGATTTTATACGAATACTTGTTTCACATACAAAAATTCATATAAAATCAATTTCTTTAGCAGTTAACATTTCGTTTAAAGAAAACTTAATTTGATTGATAATTCATATGAAAATAGTTTTGCTCATTTGATTTCATATGAAAACTTGTTTCACATACACAATTTCATATGAAATAAATTTCATTGACAGTTTTGATTTCGTATGAAGAAAACTTAACTTGATTGATAATTCATATGAAAATAATTTAACATTTTTGATTTCATATGAAAACTTGTTTCACATACATAATTTCATATGAAATAAATTATTTGACAGTTTTCATTTCGTATGAAGAAAACTTAACTTGGTTGATAATTCATATGAAAATAATTTAACTTTCTTGATTTCATATGAAAACTTGTTTCACATACATAATTTCATATGAAATATATTTCTTTGACAGTTTTCATTTCGTATAAAGAAAACCTAACTTGGTTTATAATTTATATGAAAATAATTTATCTTTTTGGTTTCATATGAAAACTTATTTCACATACATAATTCATATAAAAATATGAAATCTGACTTTTTTTCGGAAGAAAACTTATTTTGATAATTCATATGAAAAAACTTAACTTTTTTGATTTCATATGAAAACTTGTTTCACATAAATAATTTCATATGAAATAAATACTTTTGACGGTTTTCATTTCGTATGAAGAAAAATTCAACTTTGTTGATAATTCATATGAAAATATTTTAACTTTTTTGATTTCATATGAAAACTTGTTTTACATACATAATTTCATATAAAATAATTCTATTTGACTATTTTGATTTCGTATGAAGAAAACTTAAATTGGTTGATAATTTATATGAAAATAATTTAACTTATTTGATTTCATATGAAAACTTGTTTCACATACATAAATTCATATGAAATCAACTTTTTTGACTAATTTTGATAATTCGTATGAACAAAACTTAACTTGTCTTGATTTATAAAAATTGTTTCACATAAATAATTTCATATGAAATAAATACTTATGACAGTTTTCATTTCGTATGAAAAAAATTTAACTTTGTTGATAACTCATATGAAAATATTTTAACTTTTGATTTCATATGAAAACTTGTTTCACTTACATAATTTCATTGAAATAATACTATTTGACTATTTTGAATTCGTATGAAGAAAACTTAACTTGGTTGATAATTCATATGAAAATAATTTAACTTTTTTGATTTCATATGAAAACTTGTTTTCACATACATTATTTCATATGAAATAAATTTCATTTCGTATGAAGAAAAGTTAACTTGCTTGATAATTCATATGAAAATAATTTAACTCTCTTTTGATTTCATATGAAAACTTGTTTCACATACATAATTTCATATGAAATAAATTTCTTTGACAGTTTTGATTTCGTATGAAAAAAACTTAACTTGATTGATAATTCATATGAAAATAATTTAACTTTTTTGATTTCATATGAAAACTTGTTTCACATACATAATTTCATATGAAATAAATTTCTTTGACAGTTTTTATTTCGTATGAAGAAAACTTAACTTGGTTGATAATTCATATGAAAATAATTTAACTTTTTTGATTTCATATGAAATCTTGTTTTCACATACATAATTTCATATAAAAAATTTCATTTCGTATGAAGAAAACTTAACTTGGTTGATAATTCATATGAAAATAATTTAACTTTTTTGATTTCATATGAAAACTTGTTTCACATACATAATTTCATATGAAATAAATTTCATTTCGTATGAAGAAAAGTTAACTTGCTCGATAATTCATTTGAGAATAGTTAAACTTTTTTGATTTTATATGAAATCTTGTTTAACATACATAATTTCATATAAAATAATACCTTTTGACTATTTTGATTTCGTATGAAGAAAACTTAACTTGGTTGATAATTCATATGAAAATAATTTAACTTTTTTGATTTCATATGAAAACTTGTTTCACATACATAATTTTAAATAAAATTATGTTATTTGACAATTTTTATTTCGTATGAAGAAAATTTAACTTGGGTGATAATTCATATGAAAATAATTTAACTTTTTTGATTTCATATGAAAACTTGTTTCACATACATAATTTCATATGAAATAAATAACTTGGACATTTTTCATTTCGTATGAAGAAAACTTAACTTGGTTGATAATTCATATGAAAATAATTTAACTTTTTTGATTTCATATGAAAACTTGTTTCACATACATAATTTCATATGAAATAAATTTATTTGACTATTTTTCATTTCGTATGAAGAAAATTTAACTTGGTTGATAATTCATATGAAAATAATTTAACTTTTTGATTTCATATGAAAACTTGTTTCACATACATAATTTCATATGAAATAATATTTTTATTTGACAATTTTCATTTCGTATGAAGAAAATTTAACTTGGTTGATAATTCATATAGAAAATAATTTAACTTTTTTGATTTCATATGAAAACTTGTTTCACATACATAATTTCATATAAAATAAATACTATTTGACTATTTTAGTTCGTATGAAGAAAACTTAACTTGGTTGATAATTCATATGAAAATAATTTAACTTTTTTGATTTCATATGAAAACTTGTTTCACATACATAATTTCATATGAAATAATCTTATTTGACTTTTTTGATTTGGTATGAAGAAAACTTAACTTGGTTGATAATTTATATGAAAATAATTTTGCTTTTTGCTTTCATATGAAAACTTGTTTCACATACATAATTTCATATAAAATTAATATTTGACTATTTTGATTTGGTATGAAGAAAACTTAACTTGGTTGATAATTTATATGAAAATAATTTTGCTTTTTGCTTTCGTATGAAAACTTGTTTCACATACATAATTTCATATAAAATTAATATTTTTGATAGTTTTGATTTCTTAGGAAGATAACTTTGCTTGGTTAATAAGTCTTATGAAAAAAATTTAACTTTTTTGATTTTTTCACATGAAAACTGGATTCACATACACAATTTCATATAAAATATATTTCTTTGACAGTTTTCAATTCGTATGAAGAAAATTTAACTTGGTTGATAATTCATATGAAAATAATATTGCTTTTTGATTTCACATGAAAACTTGTTTCACATACACATTTTCATATGAAATAAATTTCATTAACAGCTTTGATTTTATATGAAGGAAACTTAACTTGGTTGATAATTCATATGAAAATACTTTAACTTATTTTATTTCATATGAAAACTTTTTTTACTTAAATAATTTCAAATAAAATAATACTATTTGACTTTTTTGATTTCGTATGAAGAAAACTTAACTTGGTTTATAATTCATATGAAAACAGTTTAGCTTATTTGATTTCATATGAAAACTTGTTTCACATACATAAATTCATATGAAATCAACTTTTTTGACTATTTTGATTTCGTATGAACAAAACTTAACTTGTTTAATATGGTTCACATAAATAATTTCATATGAAATAAATATTTTTGACAGTTTTCATTTCGTATGAAAAAATTAAACTTTGTTGATAATTATTATGAAATTAATTTAACTTTTTTGATTTCATATGAAAACTTGTTTCACATATATAAATTTGTCGCAGATCATTTAAATTTAACGATAAAAAGCAATTGCGTTGTTTCTGTTTGGCACGCGCCATGCAGACGCCTTTTCTATTCTTTTGCTGCGCGGCAGACAACCGTTAGAGTTTCTGCCGAACGTAGTCTGGTCGCGGAGCGAAGGAAAGTAGATGTCTGTACGAAAAAGAGAAGCATACAGAAAAATGCAAAGTGTGCATTGGTATTAGTGTATGCAGCGTAGAATAACTCTCCAAATTGCGTTGGTATTGCGTGTAGAGTTGAGAACTAAGCGCTTATACGATTTTTGTGTAAAGGAGATGGTACATTCAGTTTTCGATCGTTACGCATTATAGACATGCCTCGTTCACGCGCTAGAAAACGTTGCGCAGACAACGAGATTAGTGAAGAGGAAGAAAGGCATCCTGATGACTCTTCGACATCAGAAGTGGGATCGCCTATACCTACTTTGAATAATGAAAATAGTTTGCTGTCAATTTTGGAGTCGCAAAATCGACATTTTTCTGAACTTTTAAAACAAGTGCAACACTCACAAAGAGAGCCAAAAGAATCGTTTGCTGTGGTATTGCCCAGGTTTAATCCTGAACGTGCGGGATCAGACGCGCAATCCTGGTGTTCAACGGTGGACTACATCTTGTCTGAAAACGAACTGGAAGGCAGCGCTCTTGTGATGACCCTCAGCAAATCACTGGAAGGAAGCGCGTCTCATTGGCTGTCACAGACTTGCTTTCCTGGTATGTCATGGACACAGTTCCGAGAATTGTTCCTGCAACATTTTGCGGGACAAGAAACATTAGCGGCAGCAGTTATGAATCTGCTAAATGGACGCCCTGCGGAAGGCGAGTGCCTTTCGTTATATGGAAGCCGAATGGTTACTTCGCTTATGGCCAAATGGAAGACGCTGAGTGTGGAGCAAATCGCAGTGTCCATTACACTGGCCCATGCAGCTGGAATTGACAGGCGTTTGCGGCGTTTAGTTTTCACTTCCGACATCAACACTCGGAACGAGCTGCACCAAGAACTGAAGGCCTATTCGTTTGACGCTAGACCGAGTCACCTTTCAAACGATGGTACATCAGAGCCGCCAGGAAAACGAGCTAAGCCCTACCTCAAGTGTTACAACTGCAGAAAGCCTGGTCACAAAAAGGCGGATTGTCGATCAAAAACAATGGCAGTGCACGTTCAGCAACCCGGCAAGCAACCAACAGGGAAAGACCGGTCTACTTTGACTTGTTTCAACTGCGGAAAAGCTGGACACATCTCTACAGTATGTCCTGATCGTCAAGAGCGTTCGTCGTCTACCAAAAACAACATTGTAAAAGATGTCAACATCTGTACCGTTTTTGAACCTGTAGGAACGTTTTCGCAATCTGGTGAGTCGTTCCAATTTTGTTTTGATTCTGGAGCCGAGTGTTCACTCATCAAGGAGGCTACTTCGCAGAGGCTATCTGGATCCAGAATGGGCAACGTAGTTATTTTAAGGGGTCTTGGTAGCAATACTATTTGTAGCACTTTGCAGATATTGGCCAATGTTTTGATATGTGAACGTTCATATGAAATATTGTTTCATGTAGTGTTAGACAATTATATTAAGTATGACGCTCTGATTGGTCGAGATATTTTGAGTCAGGGAGTCGGTGTGACAATAACATCAAGATCTCTTACTATGTTTAACGAAAAATCTATATTGCCTGTTGAAGTTTCCGAAAAGAATCCTGATTTGGCTAGTGTTGACACCGATCTGCATGGACCTGATAGAGACCAATTGTTGTCAATAATACAAGAATATTCAGGGTCATTCATAAATGGAATTCCACAAAGCCGTGTGACTACGGGACAATTAGAAATTCGCTTGATCGATCAAAATAAGACGGTTCAAAGGCGCCCATATAGGTTGAGTGTAGAGGAAAAGGAAAAAGTTCGGCATTTAATTCAACAGCTGTTGGAATCAAACATTATTAGACCCAGTTCCTCCCCCTTTGCGAGCCCAATGTTACTTGTCAGAAAAAAAATGGTACTGACCGCCTCTGCGTGGATTATAGAGAGTTAAACGCCAATACCGTTTCTGACAAGTACCCTTTGCCGCTAATTTCTGATCAAATAGCTAGGCTGAGTGGTGCTAGGTTTTTCAGCTGTATAGACATGGCAAGCGGATTTCACCAGATCCCAATTCACCCGAATTCAGTCGAGCGAACGGCATTTGTCACCCCAGAAGGCCAGTACGAATATTTGACTATGCCATTCGGACTTAAAAATGCACCTTCCGTGTTCCAAAGAGCTATTAATCGTGCCTTAGGTGATCTTACCCATTCATATGCCATTGTTTATATGGATGACGTAATGATAATTGCACGTACAAAAGAAGAAGCTTTTGAAAGATTGCGAATGGTATTGCAAACACTTACGCATGCTGGGTTTTCTTTTAATATTACAAAATGTTCCTTTCTTAAGTCTTGTGTTGAATATTTGGGTTTCGAGGTAAAGGCAGGTGAGATTCGACCAAATCCCAGGAAAATTCGAGCCCTTTTGAGTTTGCCACCACCACAGTCCGTCACTCAGTTGAGACAATTTATTGGGCTAGTCTCATATTTTCGACAATTTGTACCCAAGTTTTCACAGCTGATGAAACCTCTTTACGGCCTTACTTCAAAGAGCAAGTCATTTTTGTGGGAATTGGAGCATGAGCAAATACGGCAAAAAGTAATATCGATTTTAACTAATGAACCCGTCCTTATTATATTCGACCCACAATTTTCTATCGAGCTCCACACAGACGCGAGTTCTGTTGGCTATGGCGCTATTTTGCTGCACCGAATTGAACAGAAGCCTCGAGTTATCGAATATTTTAGCAAGATGACATCTTCAGCGGAATCACGTTACCATTCATATGAACTGGAGACACTTGCTGTCTACAATTCTATAAAACACTTTCGCCATTATTTGCATGGCCGTCATTTTGTTGTGTTTACTGACTGCAATTCGCTTAAAGCCTCTCGTACAAAGGTAGAACTGACCCCTAGAGTTCATAGGTGGTGGTCGTACATGCAATCTTTTGAATTTGATATTCAGTATAGACCAGGTGAGCGTATGGCTCATGTTGACTTTCTGTCTCGGAATCCGGTTCCAAAAATTGTCAAGAATTCCATAGGCGTAGTCGAAAGACATATCAATCTGACAGAAATATCCGACAACTGGTTGTTGGCTGAACAGCAAAGAGACGAAGAAACTTCTTCTATTATCTCTAAATTGCGTAATGATGAATTGTCCGAGGATTTGGCCAAAACTTACGAAATACGGTCTGGAACTCTATACCGAAAAGTTCAAAGAAATGGAAAGACTCGATGTCTACCCATAATCCCAAAGCAGTTTAGGTGGTCCGCTGTCAACAACGTACACGAGTCAATTATGCATCTCGGGTGGGAGAAAACTCTTGAGAAAATGTACGAGTTCTATTGGTTCGATAAAATGTCTAAATATGTTCGCCAATTTGTGGACAACTGTATCACTTGTAGATTGTCAAAACCTCCGTCTGGCAAAATACAATCCGAACTCCATCCTATTCCTAAAATCGACATCCCGTGGCATACGGTTCATGTGGATATTACAGGTAAACTTAGCGGGAAAAGCGAACAGAAGGAGTATATAGTTGTGTTGATAGACGCATTTACCAAATTTGTCTATCTCTCTCATACTATGAAGTTAGACACTGATAGTTGCATTAAGGCAGTGAGGTCTGTTATATCGTTATTCGGTGTCCCCTCCCGACTTATCGCTGATCAAGGTCGTAGTTTTGCTAGTTATGCATTCCGTGATTTCTGCTCAGCACAGAAAATGGATTTACATTTAATTGCCACAGGTGCTAGTCGTGCTAATGGCCAAGTGGAGCGAGTCATGAGTACTCTAAAGTCCATGCTGACCGCAGTAGAAACTGGGCCAGGATCTTGGCAGGATTCTTTAGATGAGATTCAGCTGGCTCTTAATAGCACACCCAATAGAGTTACTAAAGTCAGTCCATTAGAGATACTTATTGGCAAAGAAGCAAGGCCATTTGGTCTTACACCTGTTGTAAATGAAGAAAATATTGTCGATGTTGGCTCAGTTAGAGAAATGGCAAAACGCAATATGGAAAAGAATGCCAAAATTGATAAAGCTAGATTCGATAAAAATAAGGCTTCTATTGTAAGACACAAGGTAGGAGACCATGTTTTGCTTAAAAATGAAGAGCGTCATCAGACCAAACTAGATCCTAAGTTTAAAGGTCCATTTGTAGTGGCCGAAGTATTACCAGGAGATCGATATAAACTCAAAGCATTAAATAATAACCGAACTTATAAATATTGTCATGAATATTTGCGATGTATGCCTGAGAAGAGGATTACCACAGTGTTTGAAGATGAAAGCGCAGAAGACGCCAGTGATCAAGCCAGTGAGGGCTGTGATGTTGAGAATGAATAAGAATTTGTAAACCTCCGGACCTATTCCAAACGCGACTTACTCTACCTCATGGGTGCCCGAGTTATGTGGTTCGCCATTTTGTAGCAGTTAAGTTTAAATTTGGTAACGGTTGGTGGTGTGAGTTAGTTGGCCGGCTTATAGACTGCGTCATCTGGGTGCCACGTATGTTGGCCGGATTGTCGAGTTGTAAGCTGTGAGCTAGGATAACAAAAGATGGACTGGCCGGTTTGAAAAACTGTGCGCTAGTAGAAAAATGTATTGAAAATCAAGAACGATTTATGTGTGAAGAAGATAAAATTATGATTGATTGATTGAGAGTTGATGGTAATCCAGATCTCATGGCTTAAATTTAATAAGATGAAATGTTTTAAATGTTTGTATTAGTTTGCTTTAAAGTAATAAAGAATGAAGAATAACTTTATATTTTGAGAAAGAAAAAAAAGAGAATAAGCCTTTGAAAGATTCTGTTTAATTTTTGTTCAAAAAAAGGGGGTTATAATAAATTAATAACGACAATCAATATTAAGGGATTGTTAGCACACGAGGACGTGTGATAGGTCAGGAAGGCCGTGTCGCAGATCATTTAAATTTAACGATAAAAAGCAATTGCGTTGTTTCTGTTTGGCACGCGCCATGCAGACGCCTTTTCTATTCTTTTGCTGCGCGGCAGACAACCGTTAGAGTTTCTGCCGAACGTAGTCTGGTCGCGGAGCGAGGGGAAGTAGATGTCTGTACGAAAAAGAGAAGCATACAGAAAAATGCAAAGTGTGCATTGGTATTAGTGTATGCAGCGTAGAATAACTCTCCAAATTGCGTTGGTATTGCGTGTAGAGTTGAGAACTAAGCGCTTATACGATTTTTGTGTAGAGGAGATGGTACATTCAGTTTTCGATCGTTACGCATAATAGACATGCCTCGCTCACGCGCTAGAAAACGTTGCGCAGACAACGAGATTAGTGAAGAGGAAGAAAGGCATCCTGATGACTCTTCGACAAATTCATATGAAATCAACTTTTTTTGACTATATTGATTTCGTATGAAGAAAATATAACTTGGTTGATAATTCATATGAAATTAATTTAACTATTTTTATTTCATATAAAAACTTATTTCACATACATAATTTCATATGAAATCAACTTTTTTGACTATTTTGATTTCGTATGAAGAAAACTTAACTTGGTTGATAATTCATATGAAAATAGTTTAGCTTATTTGATTTCACATGAAAACTTATTTCACATACATAAATTCATATGAAATCAACTTTTTTTGACTATTTTGATTTCCTATGAACAAAACTTAAATTGGTTGATAATTCATATGAAAATAGTTTAGCTTATTTGATTTCATATGAAAACTTATTTCACATACATAATATCGTATGAAAAAGATTTCTTTGACTATTTTGATTTCGTATGAAGAAAACTTAAATTGGTTGATGATTCATATGAAATTAAATTAACTTTTTTGATTTCATATGAAAACTTATTTCACATACATAATATCATATAAAATCAACTTCTTTGACTATTTTGATTTCGTATGAAAAAAACTTAACTTGGTTGATCATTCATACGAAAATAATTTAACTTTTTTGGTTTTATATGAAAACTTATTTCACATACATAATTTCATATAAAATAAATCTTTTTGACAGTTTTAATTTCGTATGAAAAACACTTAACTTTGTTGATAATTCATATAAAAATAATTTAGCTTTATTGATTTTATACGAATAGTTGTTGCACATACAAAAATTCATATGAAATCAATTTCTTTAGCAATTAACATTTCGTTTAAAGAAAACTTAATTTGGTTGATAATTCATCTGAAAATAGTTTAGCTCATTTGATTTCATATGAAAACTTGTTTCACATACACAATTTCATATGAAATAAATTTCTTTGACAGTTTTGATTTCGTATGATAAAAAATTAACTTGATTGATAATTCATATGAAAATAATTTAACTTTTTTGATTTCATATAAAAACTTGTTTCACATACATAATTTAATATGAAGTAAATTTCTTTGACAGTTTTCATTTCATATGAAGAAAACTTAGCTTGGTTGATAATTCATATGAAAATAATTTAACTGTCTTGATTTCATATGAAAACTTATTTCACATACATCATTTCATATGAAATCAACGTTTTTGAATATTTTGATTTCGTATGAACAGAACTTAACTTGGTTGATAATTCATACGCAAATAGTTAGCTTATTCGATTTCATATGAAAACTTATTTCACTTACATAATTTCATATGAAATAGATTTCTGTGACTATTTAGATTTCGTATGAAGAAAACTTAAATTGGTTGATGATTCATATGAAATTAAATTAACTTTTTTGATTTCATATGAAAACTTATTTCACATACATAATATCATATAAAATCAACTTCTTTGACTATTTTGATTTCGTATGAAAAAAACTTAACTTGGTTGATAATTCATACGAAAATAATTTAACTTTTTGATTTCATATGAAAACTTGTTTAACATACACAATTTAATATGAATTAAATTTCTTTGACAGTTTTCATTTCGTATGAAGAAAACTTAACTTGATTGATAATTCATATGAAAATAATTAAACTTTTTTGATTTCATATAAAAACTTGTTTCACATACATAATTTCAAATAAAATAAATACTATCTTTGACGGTTTTCTGATTTGGTAGGAAAAAATTAAACTTGGTTGATAATTCATATGAAAATAGTTTAGCTAATTTGATTTCATATGAAAACTTGTTTCACATACATAAATTCATATGAAATCAACTTTTTTGACTATTTTTGATTTCGTATGAACAAAACTTAACTTGATTTAATATGGAAATTCACATAAATAATTTCATATGAAATAAATACTTTTGACAGTTTTCATTTCGTATGAAGAAAAATTTAACTTTGTTGATAATTCATATGAAAATATTTTAACTTCTTGATTTCATATGAAAACGTGTTTCACATACATAATTTCATATAAAATAATTCTTTTGACTATTTTGATTTCGTATGAAGAAAACCTTAACTTGGTTGATAATTTATATGAAAATAATTTAACTTTTTTGATTTCATATGAAAACTTGTTTCACAAACATAAATTTCATATGAAATCAATTTTTTTGACAATTTTGATTTCGTATGAAGAAAACTTAACTTGATTGATAATTCATATGAAAATAATTAATATTTTGATTTCATATGAAAACTTGTTTCACATACAATCTAATTTCATTAATAAAAAATAATACTATTTGACTTTTTGATTTCATAGAAAATTTTACATAATTATATTGGTACGAAGAAAACTTAACTTGGTTGATAATCATATAAAATTTATATGAAAATAATTTAGCTTTTTGATTTCATATGAAAACTTGTTTCACCATATATAAATTCATATGAAATCAACTTTTTGACTATTTTGATTTCGTATGAAGAGAACTTAACTTGGTAGATAATTTATATGAAAATAGTTTAGCCTATTTGATTTCATATGAAAACTTGTTTCACAATCATAAATTCTTATGAAATAAATTTTTTTGACTATTTTGATATCGTATGAAGGAAAACTTAACTTGATTGATAATTCATATGAAAATAAATTAACTTTTTGATTTCATATGAAAACTTGTTTCACATACATAATTTCATATAAAATAATACTATTTGACTTTTTTGATTTGGTATGAAGAAAACTTAACTTGGTTGATAATTCATATGAAAATAATTTAGCATTATTTGATTTCATATGAAAACTTGATTTCACATACATAAATTCATATGAAATCAACTTTTTGACTATTTTGATTTCGTATGAACAAAACTTTAACTTGGTTCACATCAATAATTTCATATGAAATAAATACTTTTGACATTTTCATTTCATATGAAAAAAATTTGATTTGTAATGATAACTCATATGAAAATACTTAAACTTATTTTATTTCATATGAAAACTTGTTTCACTTACATAATTTCATTTAAAATAATACCATTTGACTATTTTGATTTCGTATGAAGAAAACTTAACTTGATTGATAATTCATATGAAAATAATTTAACTATTTTGATTTCATATGAAAACTTGATTCACATACATTATTTCATATGAAATAATTATCTTTGACAGTTTTCGTTTTGTATGAAGAAAACTTAACTTAGTTGATAATGCATATGAAAATAATTTAACTTTTTTGATTTCATATAAAAACTTGTTTCACATACATAATTTCATATGAAATAAATTTCTTTGACAATTTTGATTTCGTATGAAAAAAACTTAAACTTTGTTGATAATTCATATGAAAATAATTTAACTATTTTGATTTCATATGAATACTTGTTTCACATGCATAATTTCATATGAAATAAATCTTTTTGACAGTTTTGAATTCGTATGAAGAAAACTTAACTTGGTTGATAATTCATATGAAAAAAATTTAACTTTTTTGATTTCATATGAAAACTGGAAACTAATTTCATATAAAATAAATTTTATATGAAATAAATTTCTTTGACAAGTTTTCATTTCGTATGAACAAAACTTAACTTGTTTCACATAAATAATTTATATGAAATAAAAACTTTTGACAGTTTTCATTTCATATGAAAAAAATTTAACTTTGTTGATAATTCATATGAAAATATTTTAACTTTTTGATTTCATATGAAAACTTGTTTCACATACATAATTTCATATAAAATCAATTTTATTTGACTATTTTGATTTCGTATGAAGAAAACCTAACTTGATTGATAATTCATATAAAAATAATTTAACATTTTTGATTTCATATAAAAACTTGTTTCACATAAATAATTTAATATGAAATAAATTTCTTTGACAGTTTTCATTTCGTATGAAGAAAACTTAACTTGGTAGATATGATAATTTATTTATGAAAATAGTTTAGCCTATTTGATTTCATATGAAAACTTGTTTCACAATCATAAATTCTTATGAAATCAACTTTTTTGACCATTTTGTTATCGTATGAAGGAAACTTAACTTGATTGATAATTCATATGAAAATAAATATTTTATTTCATATGAAAACTTGTTTTACTTACTTAATTTCAAATAAAATAATACTATTTGACTTTTTTGATTTGGTATAAAGAAAACTTAACTTGGTTGATAATTTATATGAAAATAGTTTAATTATTTGATTTCATATGAAAACTTGTTTCACATACATAAATTCATATGAAATCAACTTTTTGACTATTTTGATTTCGTATGAACAAAACTTAACTTGTTTGATATGGTTCACATAAATAATTTCATATGAAATATATATTTTTGACAGTTTTCATTTCGTATAAAAAAAATAAATTTTGTTGATAATTCATATGAAATTAATTTAACTTTTTTGATTTCATATGAAAACTTATTTCACATAAATAATTTCATATAAAATAAATATTTTTGACAGTTTTCATTTCGTTATGAAGATAACTTAACTTGGTTGATAAGTCTCTATGAAAAAAATTTAACTTTTTTGATTTTCATATGAAAACTTGGTTTCACATACATAATTTCATATGATACATAATTTCATATAAAATAATTTCTTTGACAGTTTTTATTTCGTATGAAGAAAATTTAACTTGCTTGATAATTCATATGAAAATAATTTTGCTTTTTGATTTCATATAAAAACTTGTTTCACATACATTATTTAATATGAAATAAATTTCTTTGACGGTTTTGATTTCGTATGAAGAAAACTTAACTTGATTGATAATTCATATGAAAATAATTTAACTTTTTTGATTTCATATGAAAACTTGTTTCACTTACATAATTTCAAATAAAATAATACTATTTGACTTTTTTGATTTGGTATGAAGAAAACTTAACTTGGTTGATAATTCATATGAAAATAGTTTAGCTTATTTGATTTCATATGAAAACTTGTTTCACATACATAAATTCATATGAAATCAACTTTTTTGACTATTTTGATTTCGTATGAACAAAACTTAACTTGTTTGATATGGTTCACATAAATAATTTCATATAAAATAAATATTTTTGACAGTTTTCATTTCGTATAAAAAAAATTAAACTTTGTTGATAATTTTTATGAAATTAATTTAACTTTTTTGATTTCATAAGAAAACTTGTTTCACATATATAAATTCATATGAAATCAACTTTTTTGACTATTTTGATTTCGTAAGAAGAAAACTTAACTTGGTTGATAATTCACATGAAAATACTTTAACTTATTTTATTTCATATGAAAACCTGTTTCACTTACACAATTTCAAATAAAATAATACAATATGACTTTTTTGATTTGGTATAAAGAAAACTTAACTTGGTAATTTATATGAAAATAGTTTAGCTTATTTGATTTCATATGAAAACTTGTTTCACATACATAAATTCATATGAAATCAACTTTTTTGACTATTTTGATTTCGTAAGAAGAAAACATAACTTGGTTGATAATTCATACGAAATTAATTTAACTATTTTTATTTCATATAAAAACTTATCTCACATACATAATTTCATATGAAATCAACTTTTTTGATTATTTTGATTTCGTATGAAGAAAACTTAACTGGTTGATAATTCATATGAAAATAGTTTAGCTTACTTGATTTCATATGAAAACTTATTTCACATACATAAATTCATATGAAATCAACTTTTTTGACTATTTTGATTTCGTATGATAAAAACTTAACTTGATTGATAATTCATATGAAAATAATTTACCTTTTTTGATTTCATATAAAAACTTATCTCACATACATAATTTCATATGAAATCAACTTTTTTGACTATTTTGATTTCGTATGATAAAAACTTAACTTGATTGATAATTCATATGAAAATAATTTACCTTTTTTGATTTCATATAAAAACTTGTTTCACATATATAATTTAATATGAAATAAATTTCTTTGACAGTTTTTATTTCGTATAAAGAAAACCTAACTTGGCTGATAATTCATATGAAAATAATTTATCTATTTGGTTTCATATGAAAACTTATTTCACATACATAAATTCATAAGACATCAACTTTTTTGAATATTTTGATTTCGTATGAACAAAACTTAACATGTTTGATATGTTTCACATAAATAATTTCATATGAAATAAATATTTTTGACAGTTTTCATTTCGTATGAAAAAAATTCAACTTTGTTGATAATTCTTATGAAAATAATTTAACTTTCTTGATTTCATATGAAAACGTGTTTCACTTACATAATTTTATATAAAATAATACTATTTGACTATTTTGATTTCGTATGAAGAAAACTTAACTTGGTTCATAATTTATATGAAAATAGTTTAGCTTATTTGATTTCATATGAAAACTTGTTCCATAATCATAAATTCATATAAAATCAACTATTTTGACTATTTTGATATCGTATGAAGGAAACTTAACTTGATTGATAATTCATATGAAAATAAATATTTTCTTTCATATGAAAAATTGTTTCACTTACATAATTTCAAATAAAATAATACTATTTGACTTTTTTTATTTGGTATGAAGAAAACTTAACTTGGTTGATAATTCATATGAAAATAGTTTAGCTTATTTGATTTCATATGAAAACTTGTTTCACATACAGAAATTCATATGAAATCAACTTTTTTGACTATTTTGATTTGGTATGAAAAAAACTTAACTTGTTTGTTATGTTTTACATAAATAATTTCATATGAAATAAATATTTTTGACAGTTTTCATTTCGTATCAAAAATATTAAACTTTGTTGATAATTCAAATGAAAATATTTTAACTTTCTTTATTTCATATGAAAACGTGTTTCACTTACATAATTTCTAATAAAATAATACTATTTGATTATTTTGATTTCGTATGAAGAAAACTTAACTTGGTTGATAATTCATATGAAATTAATTTAAATTTTTTGATTTCATATGAAAACTTGTTTCACATACATAATTTCATATGAAGCAGGTTTCTTTGACTATTTTGATTTCGTATGAAGAAAACTTAACTTGGTTGAATTCATATGATAATATTTAGCTTATTTGATTTCATATGAAAACTTAGTTTAACATACATAATTTCATATGAAGCAATTTCACTATTTTGATTTGGTGATAACATATGAAAAATGAACTATCTTGATTTCATATGAAAACTTGTTTCACAATCACAAATTCTTATGAAATCAACTTTTTGACTATTTTGATTTCGTATAAAGTAAACCTAACTTGGTTGATAATTCATTTGAAAATAATTAAACTTTTTTGATTTCGTATGAAAACTTGTTTCACTCACATAATTTTACAGAAAATAATTTTCTTTGATAATTTTCATTTCAAATGAAGAAAACTTAACTTGGTTGAGACTTCATATGAAAATAATTTAACTTTTTTGATTTCATATAAAAACTTGTTTCACATACATAATTTCATACGAAAAAATGTTAATTGACAATTTTCATTTTATATGAAGAAAACTTGTATATAAAACTCTTTTTAACTCTTTTGATTTCATGTGAAAACTTGTTTCACATACATTTTTTAATATGAAGTAAAATTCTTTGACGTTTTATTTTAAGGAAACTTAACTTGATTGATTATTTTTAAAATAAAATTCCTTTTTGATTTCGTATAAAAACTTGTTTCACATACATAATGTAATATGAAATAAATTTCTTTGACAGTTTTCATTTCGTATGAAAAAAATTAAACTTTGTTGATAATTCATATGAAAATAATTAACTATCTTGATTTCATATGAATATTTGTTGCACATACATAATTTCATATAAAATAAATATTTTTGATAGTTTTGATTTCTTAGGAAGATAACTTAGCTTGGTTAATAATTCATATGAAAATAATTTAACTTTTTTGATTTTTCACATGGAAACTGGATTCACATACATAATTTTATAAAATATATTTCTTTGACAGTCTGCTATGATCTGGTTATAATTCATATGAAAATAATATTTTTTTATTATGACCAACTTGATAAGTTTTGATTTTATATGAAGAACTTAACTTGGTTAATTAATTAAAAAAAAAATAATTATTTTTTTTTTTTTTTATAAAAAATTTTTTTTTTTTAAATAATTTAAAAAAAAATAATTTTTTTTTTTTTTTGATTTGGTACTGGAGGAAACTTAACTTGGTTGATAATTTATATGAAAATAAATATTTTATTTCATATAAAACCTTGTTTCACTTACATAGTTTCAAATAAAATAATACAATATGACTTTTTTGATTTGGTATAAAGAAAACTTAACTTGGTTGATAATTCATCTGAAAATAGTTTTGCTCATTTGATTTTATGTAAAATTTTTTTTCGCATACACAATTTCATATGAAATAAATTTCTTTGACAGTTTTGATTTCGTATGAAGAAAACTTAACTTGATTGATAATTCATATGAAAATAATTTAACTTTTTTGATTTCGTATAAAAACTTGTTTCACATACATAATGTAATATGAAATAAATTTCTTTGACAGTTTTCATTTCGTATGAAAAAAAATTGAACTTTGTTGATAATTCATATGAAAATAATCAACTATCTTGATTTCATATGAATATTTGTTTCACATACATAATTTCATATAAAATAAATATTTTTGATAGTTTTGATTTCTTAGGAAGATAACTTAGCTTGGTTAATAAGTCATATGAAAAAAATTTAACTTTTTTGATTTTTTCACATGGAAACTGGATTCACATACATAATTTTACATAAAATATATTTCTTTGACAGTTCTCAATTCGTAATGAAGAAAATCTGTCCTAGGACAAATTAAAGGTTTGGATAATTCATATGAAAATAATATTGCTTTTTGATTTCATATGAAAACTTGTTTAACATACACAATTTCATATGAAATAAATTTCTTTAACAGTTTTGATTTTATATGAAGGAAACTTAACTTGGTTGATAATTCATATGAAAATACTTAAACTTATTTTATTTCATATGAAAACTTGTTTCACTTACATAATTTCAAATAAAATAATACTATTTGACTTTTTTGATTTGGTATGAAGGAAACTTAACTTGGTTGATAATTTATATGAAAATAAATATTTTATTTCATATAAAACCTTGTTTCACTTACAAAGTTTCAAATAAAATAATACAATATGACTTTTTTGATTTGGTATAAAGAAAACTTAACTTGGTTGATAATTCATCTGAAAATAGTTTTGCTCATTTGATTTCATGTAAAAATTTTTTTCGCATACACAATTTCATATGAAATAAATTTCTTCGACAGTTTTGATTTCCTATAAAGAAAACTTAACTGGATTGATAATTCATATGAAAATAATTTAACATTTTTGATTTCATATAAAAACTTGTTTCACATACATAATTTAATATGAAATAAATTTCTTTGACAGTTTTCATTTCGTATGAAGAAAACTTAACTTGGTTGATAATTCATATGAAAATAATTTAACTTTTTTGATTTCATATGAAAACTTATTTCACATACATAATTTCATATGAAATATATTTCTTTGACAGTTTTAATTTCGTATGAAGAAAACCTATCTTGATTGATAATTCATATGAAAATGATTTAACCTTTTTGATTTCATATAAAAACTTGTTTCACATACATAATGTAATATGAAATAAATTTTTTTGACATTTTTCATTTTGTATGAAAAAATATTAAACTTTGTTGATAATTCATATGAAAATAATTACGTATCTTGATTTCATATGAATATTTGTTTCACATACATAATTTCATATGAAATAAATATTTTTGATAGTTTTGATTTCGTAGGGTGTTAACTTAGCTTGGCTAATACTTCATATGAAAATAATTTATCTTTTTGATTTCATATGAAAACTTATTTCACATACATAAATTCATATGAAATCAACTTTTTTGACTATTTTGATTTCGTATGAACAAAACTTAATATGTTTGATATGTTTCACATAAATAATTCCATATGAGATAAATATTTTTAACAGTTTTCATTCCGTATGAAAAAAATTAAACTTTGTTGATATTTCATATGAAAATAATTTAACTTTTTTGATATCATTTGAAAACTTGTTTCACATACATAATTTCATATAAATTAATACTAATTGACCATTTTGATTTCGTATGGAGAAAATTTGACTTGGTTGATAATTCATACAGAAATAATTTAACTTTTTTGATTTCATATGAAAACTTGTTTCGCATACATAATTTCATACGAAATAACGTTATTTGACAATTTTCATTTCATATGAACAAAACTTATCTTGCTTGTATATAAAACTCTTTTTAGCTCTTTTGATTTCATGTGAAAACTTGTTTAACATACATAATTTCATATAAAGTAATACTAATTGACCATTTTGATTTCATATGGAGAAAATTTAACTTGAAAATAATTTACCTTTTTATACCCGCTACTCATAGAGTAACTTTTTTCAAACCGAAAATGTATGTAACAGGCAGAAGGAGACACCTCCGACCCCATATATCAACAGGATCAACAGCCGAGTCGATATAGCCTTGTCCGTCTGGCTGTCTGTCTGTCTGTCCGTCCGTGTGAAAATCTAGATTTCAGCGATTATAAGAGCTAGAACTACCAAATTTGGTTACAGTATGTGTTATTATTGCACGCTGATCAAGTTTATTTTGGAGTTTGGCCACGCCTCCTTCCGACCCTGTAAAACGAAAAAAATTGATTATAAGCGCAATTTTGATGCCATATTGTTCATTTTCGGTTTACATGATAAATATAGCTAGCCAAATAATCTCTGAAAATTTGGTAAGAATTGGATAAACACAGAAGTTATTCCGCTTAACGTTTTCCATAGCTGTAAGCAGCGCTGCCGGCAGCGCTGTTTGCAGCATTGTGCCGAATCGTGTGTGCGTGTACGGTGGTGAAATGGGTTAAGTTGTTGACTGCAAAATGAACAGTACTATTATGCATTTACGGGTTCGAGTCCCGCCCGCATCAAAAATTAAATGTGTGCAAAAGTGTTTTTTTTTATACCCGATACTCATAGAGTAGAAGGGTATTATAACTTTGTTCAAACCGAAAATGTATGTAACAGGCACAAGGAGACACCTCAGACCCCATACAGTATATATATTCTGGCTCAGGATCAACAGCCGAGTCGATATTGCCATGTCCGTCTGTCCGTCTGTCTGTCCGTGTGAAAATCTAGATCTCAGCTATTATAAGAGCTAGGACTACCAAATTTAGTGACAATGTGTGTTATTATTGCACGCTGATCAAGTTTATTTTGGATTTTGGCCACGCCCCCTTCCACCCCTCTGAATCGAAAAAAATTGATTACAAGCTCAATTTTGATGCCATATTGTTCATTTTCGGTTTCCATGATAACTATGGCTAGCCAGATGATCTCTGAAAATTTGGTAACAATCGGATAATAAACACAGAAGTTATTCAGCTTTTACGTTTTCCATAGCTGTAAGCAGCGCTGCCGGCAGTAGAGTAGAAGGGTATTATAACATTGTTCAAACCGAAAATGTATGTAACAGGCACAAGGAGACACCTCAGACCCCATAAAGTATATATATTCTGGCTCAGGATCAACAGCCGAGTCGATATTGCCATGTCCGTCTGTCCTTCTGTCTGTCCGTCTGTCCGTCTGTCTGTCCGTGTGAAAATCTAGATCTCAGCTATTATAAGAGCTAGGATTACCAAATTTGGGGACAAAATGTGTTATTATTGCACGCTGATCAAGTTTGTTTTGGATTTTGGCCACACCCCCTTCCGCCCCTGTAAATCGAAAAAAATTGATTACAAGCGCAATTTTTAAGCCATATTGTTAATTTTCGGTTTTCATGATAACTATGGCTAGCCAGATGATCTCTGAAAATTTGGTAACAATCGGATAATAAACACAGAAGTTATTCAGCTTAACGTTTTCCATAGCTGTAAGCAGCGCTGCCGGCAGCGCTGCTTGCAGCATTGTGTCGAATCGTGTGTACGGTGGTGAAATGGGTTAAGTTGTGCAAAAATGTTTTTTTTTTTATACCCGCTACTCATAGAGTAGAAGGGTATTATAACTTTGTTCAAACCGAAAATATATGTAACAGGCAGAAGGAAACACCTCCGACCCCATAAAGAATATATATTCTGGCTCAGGATCAACAGCCGAGTCGATATAGCCATGTCCGTCTGTCCGTCTGTCTGTCCGTGTGAAAATCTAGATCTCAGCTATTAAAAAAAACATTTAAAACATTTTTGCATACATTTAATTTTTGATGCGGGCGGGACTCGAACCTGTAAATGCATAATAGTACTGTTCGTTTTGCAGTCCACAACTTAACCCATTTCACCACCGTACACGCACACACGATTCGATACAATGCTGCAAGCAGCGCTGCCGGCAGCGCTGCTTACAGCTATGGAAAACGTTAAGCTGAATAACTTCTGTGTTTATTATCCGATTGTTACCAAATTTTCAGAGATCATCTGGCTAGCCATAGTTATCATGGAAACCGAAAATGAACAATATGGCATCAAAATTGCGCTTGTAATCAATTTTTTTCGATTTACAGGGGTGGAAGGGGGCGTGGCCAAAATCCAAAATAAACTTGATCAGCGTGCAATAATAACACATTTTGTCACCAAATTTGGTAGTCCTAGCTCTTATAATAGCTGAGATCTAGATTTTCACACGGACAGACAGACGGACAGACGGACATGGCTATATCGACTCGGCTGTTGATCCTGAGCCAGAATATATATACTTTATGGGGTCTGGAGGTGTCTCCTTCTGCCTGTTACATACATTTTCGGTTTGAACAAAGTTATAATACCCTTCTACTCTATGAGTAGCGGGTATAAAAAAAAAACATTTTTGCACACATTTAATTTTTGATGCGGGCGGGACTCGAACCTGTAAATGCATAATAGTACTGTTCGTTTTGCAGTCCACAACTTAACCCATTTCACCACCGTACACGCACACACGATTCGATACAATGCTGCAAGCAGCGCTGCATTAACTGCAAGCAGCGCTGCCGGCAGCGCTGCTTACAGCTATGGAAACGTTAAGCTGAATAACTTCTGTGTTTATTATCCGATTGTTACCAAATTTTCAGAGATCATCTGGCTAGCCATAGTTATCATGGAAACCGAAAATGAACAATATGGCATCAAAATTGCGCTTGTAATCAATTTTTTTCGAATTATAGGGGTGGAAGGGGGCGTGGCCAAAATCCAAAATAAACTTGATCAGCGTGCAATAATAACACATATTGTCACCAAATTTGGTAGTCCTAGCTCTTATAATAGCTGAGATCTAGATTTTCACACGGACAGACAGACGGACAGACGGACATGGCTATATCGACTCGGCTGTTGATCCTGAGCCAGAATATATATACTTTATGGGGTCGGAGGTGTCTCCTTCTGCCTGTTACATACATTTTCGGTTTGAACAAAGTTATAATACCCTTCTACTCTATGAGTAGCGGGTATAAAAAAAAAACATTTTTGCACACATTTAATTTTTGATGCGGGCGGGACTCGAACCCGTAAATGCAAAATAGTACTGTTCGTTTTGCAGTCCACAACTTAACCCATTTCACCACCGTACACACGATTCGACACAATGCTGCAAGCAGCGCTGCCGGCAGCGCTGCTTACAGCTATGGAAAACGTTAAGCTGAATAACTTCTGTGTTTATTATCCGATTGTTACCAAATTTTCAGAGATCATCTGGCTAGCCATAGTTATCATGGAAACCGAAAATGAACAATATGGCATCAAAATTGCGCTTGTAATCAATTTTTTTCGAATTATAGGGGTGGAAGGGGGCGTGGCCAAAATCCAAAATAAACTTGATCAGCGTGCAATAATAACACATATTGTCACCAAACTTGGTAGTCCTAGCTCTTATAATAGCTGAGATCTAGATTGTCACACGGACAGACAGACGGACAGACGGACATGGCTATATCGACTCGGCTGTTGATCCTGAGCCAGAATATATATACTTTATGGGGTCTGAGGTGTCTCCTTGTGCCGGTTACATACATTTTCGGTTTGAACAAAGTTAAAATACCCTTCTATTCTATGAGTAGCGGGTATAAAAAAAAAAACATTTTTGCACACATTTAATTTTTGATGCGGGCGGGACTCGAACCCGTAAATGCAAAATAGTACTGTTCGTTTTGCAGTCCACAACTTAACCCATTTCACCACCGTACACGCACACACGATTCGACACAATGCTGCAAGCAGCGCTGCCGGCAGCGCTGCTTACAGCTATGGAAAACGTTAAGCTGAATAACTTCTGTGTTTATTATCCGATTGTTACCAAATTTTCAGAGATCATCTGGCTAGCCATAGTTATCATGGAAACCGAAAATGAACAATATGGCATCAAAATTGCGCTTGTAATCAATTTTTTTCGAATTACAGGGGTGGAAGGGGGCGTGGCCAAAATCCAAAATAAACTTGATCAGCGTGCAATAATAACACATATTGTCACCAAATTTGGTAGTCCTAGCTCTTATAATAGCTGAGATCTAGATTTTCACACGGACAGACAGACGGACAGACGGACATGGCTATATCGACTCGGCTGTTGATCCTGAGCCAGAATATATATACTTTATGGGGTCTGAGGTGTCTCCTTGTGCCTGTTACATACATTTTCGGTTTGAACAAAGTTATAATACCCTTCTACTCTATGAGTAGCGGGTATAAAAAAAAAATTTTTGCACACATTTAATTTTTGATGCGGGCGGGACTCGAACCCGTAAATGCAAAATAGTACTGTTCGTTTTGCAGTCCACAACTTAACCCATTTCACCACCGTACACGAACGATTCGACACAATGCTGCAAGCAGCGCTGCCGGCAGCGCTGCTTACAGCTATGGAAAACGTTAAGCTGAATAACTTCTGTGTTTATTATCCGATTGTTACCAAATTTTCAGAGATCATCTGGCTAGCCATAGTTATCATGGAAACCGAAAATGAACAATATGGCATCAAAATTGCGCTTGTAATCAATTTTTTTCGATTTATAGGGGTGGAAGGGGGCGTGGCCAAAATCCAAAATAAACTTGATCAGCGTGCAATAATAACACATATTGTCACCAAATTTGGTAGTCCTAGCTCTTATAATAGCTGAGATCTAGATTTTCACACGGACAGACAGACAGACGGACAGACGGACATGGCTATATCGACTCGGCTGTTGATCCTGAGCCAGAATATATATACTTTATGGGGTCTGAGGTGTCTCCTTGTGCCTGTTACATACATTTTCGGTTTGAACAAAGTTATAATACCCTTCTACTCTATGAGTAGCGGGTATAAAAAAAAAACATTTTTGCACACATTTAATTTTTGATGCGGGCGGGACTCGAACCCGTAAATGCATAATAGTACTGTTCGTTTTGCAGTCCACAACTTAACCCATTTCACCACCGTACACACGATTCGACACATGAAATGCTGCAAGCAGCGCTGCCGGCAGCGCTGCTTACAGCTATGGAAAACGTTAAGCTGAATAACTTCTGTGTTTATTATCCGATTGTTACCAAATTTTCAGAGATCATCTGGCTAGCCATAGTTATCATGGAAACCGAAAATGAACAATATGGCATCAAAATTGCGCTTGTAATCAATTTTTTTCGATTTACAGGGGTGGAAGGGGGCGTGGCCAAAATCCAAAATAAACTTGATCAGCGTGCAATAATAACACATATTGTCACCAAATTTGGTAGTCCTAGCTCTTATAATAGCTGAGATCTAGATTTTCACACGGACAGACAGACGGACAGACGGACATGGCTATATCGACTCGGCTGTTGATCCTGAGCCAGAATATATATACTTTATGGGGTCGGAGGTGTCTCCTTGTGCCTGTTACATACATTTTCGGTTTGAACAAAGTTATAATACCCTTCTACTCTATGAGTAGCGGGTATAAAAAAAAACATTTTTGCACACATTTAATTTTTGATGCGGGCGGGACTCGAACCCGTAAATGCAAAATAGTACTGTTCGTTTTGCAGTCCACAACTTAACCCATTTCACCACCGTACACACACACGATTCGACACAATGCTGCAAGCAGCGCTGCCGGCAGCGCTGCTTACAGCTATGGAAAACGTTAAGCTGAATAACTTCTGTGTTTATTATCCGATTGTTACCAAATTTTCAGAGATCATCTGGCTAGCCATAGTTATCATGGAAACCGAAAATGAACAATATGGCATAAAAATTGCGCTTGTAATCAAATTTTTTCGAATTACAGGGGTGTAAGGGGGCGTGGCCAAAATCCAAAATAAACTTGATCAGCGTGCAATAATAACACATATTGTCACCAAATTTGGTAGTCCTAGCTCTTATAATAGCTGAGATCTAGATTTTCACACGGACAGACAGACGGACAGACAGAGGACAGACGGACATGGCTATATCGACTCGGCTGTTGATCCTGAGCCAGAATATATATACTTTATGGGGTCTGAGGTGTCTCCTTGTGCCTGTTACATACATTTTCGGTTTGAACAAAGTTATAATACCCTTCTACTCTATGAGTAGCGGGTATAAAAAAAAAACATTTTTGCATACATTTAATTTTTGATGCGGGCGGGACTCGAACCTGTAAATGCATAATAGTACTGTTCGTTTTGCAGTCCACAACTTAACCCATTTCACCACCGTACACGCACAACATTCGACACAATGCTGCAAGAAGCGCTGCCGGCAGCGCTGCTTACAGCTATGGAAAACGTAAAGCTGAATAACTTCTGTGTTTATTATCCGATTGTTACCAAATTTTCAGAGATCATCTGGCTAGCCATAGTTATCATGGAAACCGAAAATGAACAATATGGCATCAAAATTGAGCTTGTAATCAATTTTTTTCGATTTACAGGGGCGGAAGGGGGCGTGGCCAAAATCCAAAATAAACTTGATCAGCGTGCAATAATAACACATTTTGTCCCCAAATTTGGTAATCCTAGCTCTTATAATAGCTGAGATCTAGATTTTCACACGGACAGACAGACGGACAGACAGACGACAAGGACATGGCTATATCGACTCGGCTGTTGATCCTGAGCCAGAATATATATACTTTATGGGGTCTGGAGGTGTCTCCTTGTGCCTGTTACATACATTTTCGGTTTGAACAAAGTTATAATACCCTTCTACTCTATGAGTAGCGGGTATAAAAAAAAACATTTTTGCATACATTTAATTTTTTGATGCGGGCGGGACTCGAACCTGTAAATGCATAATAGTACTGTTCGTTTTGCAGTCCACAACTTAACCCATTTCACCACCGTACACGCACACACGATTCGACACAATGCTGCAAGCAGCGCTGCCGGCAGCGCTGCTTACAGCTATGGAAAACGTTAAGCTGAATAACTTCTGTGTTTATTATCCGATTGTTACCAAATTTTCAGAGATCATCTGGCTAGCCATAGTTATCATGGAAACCGAAAATGAACAATATGGCATCAAAATTGAGCTTGTAATCAATTTTTTTCGATTTACAGGGGCGGAAGGGGGCGTGGCCAAAATCCAAAATAAACTTGATCAGCGTGCAATAATAACACATTTTGTCCCCAAATTTGGTAATCCTAGCTCTTATAATAGCTGAGATCTAGATTTTCACACGGACAGACAGACGGACAGACGGACAGACAGACAGACGGACAGACGGACATGGCAATATCGACTCGGCTGTTGATCCTGAGCCAGAATATATATACTTTATGGGGTCTGAGGTGTCTCCTTGTGCCTGTTACATACATTTTCGGTTTGAACAAAGTTATAATACCCTTCTACTCTATGAGTACGGGTATAAAAAAAAACATTTTTGCATACATTTAATTTTTGATGCGGGCGGGACTCGAACCTGTAAATGCATAATAGTACTGTTCGTTTTGCAGTCCACAACTTAACCCATTTCACCACCGTACACGCACACACGATTCGACACAATGCTGCAAGCAGCGCTGCCGGCAGCGCTGCTTACAGCTATGGAAAACGTTAAGCTGAATAACTTCTGTGTTTATTATCCGATTGTTACCAAATTTTCAGAGATCATCTGGCTAGCCATAGTTATCATGGAAACCGAAAATGAACAATATGGCATCAAAATTGCGCTTGTAATCAATTTTTTTCGATTTACAGGGGTGGAAGGGGGCGTGGCCAAAATCCAAAATAAACTTGATCAGCGTGCAATAATAACACATATTGTCACCAAATTTGGTAGTCCTAGCTCTTATAATAGCTGAGATCTAGATTTTCACACGGACAGACAGACAAGACAGACGGACAGACGGACATGGCTATATCGACTCGGCTGTTGATCCTGAGCCAGAATATATATACTTTATGGGGTCTGAGGTGTCTCCTTGTGCCTGTTACATACATTTTCGGTTTGAACAAAGTTATAATACCCTTCTACTCTATGAGTAGCGGGTATAAAAAAAAAACATTTTTGCATACATTTAATTTTTGATGCGGGCGGGACTCGAACCTGTAAATGCATAATAGTACTGTTCGTTTTGCAGTCCACAACTTAACCCATTTCACCACCGTACACGCACACACGATTCGACACAATGCTGCAAGCAGCGCTGCCGGCAGCGCTGCTTACAGCTATGGAAAACGTTAAGCTGAATAACTTCTGTGTTTATTATCCGATTGTTACCAAATTTTCAGAGATCATCTGGCTAGCCATAGTTATCATGGAAACCGAAAATGAACAATATGGCATCAAAATTGCGCTTGTAATCAATTTTTTTCGATTTACAGGGGCGGAAGGGGGCGTGGCCAAAATCCAAAATAAACTTGATCAGCGTGCAATAATAACACATTTTGTCCCCAAATTTGGTAATCCTAGCTCTTATAATAGCTGAGATCTAGATTTTCACACGGACAGACAGACGGACAGACAGACAGACGGACAGACGGACATGGCAATATCGACTCGGCTGTTGATCCTGAGCCAGAATATATATACTTTATGGGGTCTGAGGTGTCTCCTTGTGCCTGTTACATACATTTTCGGTTTGAACAAAGTTATAATACCCTTCTACTCTATGAGTAGCGGGTATAAAAAAAAACATTTTTGCACACATTTAATTTTTGATGCGGGCGGGACTCGAACCTGTAAATGCATAATAGTACTGTTCGTTTTGCAGTCCACAACTTAACCCATTTCACCACCGTACACGCACACACGATTCGGCACAATGCTGCAAGCAGCGCTGCCGGCAGCGCTGCTTACAGCTATGGAAAACGTTAAGCTGAATAACTTCTGTGTTTATTATCCGATTGTTACCAAATTTTCAGAGATCATCTGGCTAGCCATAGTTATCATGGAAACCGAAAATGAACAATATGGCATCAAAATTGAGCTTGTAATCAATTTTTTTCGATTTACAGGGGTGGAAGGGGGCGTGGCCAAAATCCAAAATAAACTTGATCAGCGTGCAATAATAACACATATTGTCACCAAATTTGGTAGTCCTAGCTCTTATAATAGCTGAGATCTAGATTTTCACACGGACAGACAGACGGACAGACGGACATACGGACATGGCATATCGACTCGGCTGTTGATCCTGAGCCAGAATATATATACTTTATGGGGTCTGAGGTGTCTCCTTGTGCCTGTTACATACATTTTCGGTTTGAACAAAGTTATAATACCCTTCTACTCTATGAGTAGCGGGTATAAAAAAAAACATTTTTGCATACATTTAATTTTTGATGCGGGCGGGACTCGAACCTGTAAATGCATAATAGTACTGTTCGTTTTGCAGTCCACAACTTAACCCATTTCACCACCGTACACGCACACACGATTCGACACAATGCTGCAAGCAGCGCTGCCGGCAGCGCTGCTTACAGCTATGGAAAACGTTAAGCTGAATAACTTCTGTGTTTATTATCCGATTGTTACCAAATTTTCAGAGATCATCTGGCTAGCCATAGTTATCATGGAAACCGAAAATGAACAATATGGCATCAAAATTGCGCTTGTAATCAATTTTTTTCGATTTACAGGGGCGGAAGGGGGCGTGGCCAAAATCCAAAATAAACTTGATCAGCGTGCAATAATAACACATTTTGTCACCAAATTTGGTAATCCTAGCTCTTATAATAGCTGAGATCTAGATTTTCACACGGACAGACAGACGGACAGACAGACAGACGGACAGACGGACATGGCTAATATCGACTCGGCTGTTGATCCTGAGCCAGAATATATATACTTTATGGGGTCTGAGTTTAGGTGTCTCCTTGTGCCTGTTACATACATTTTCGGTTTGAACAAAGTTATAATACCCTTCTACTCTATGAGTAGCGGGTATAAAAAAAAATATTTTTGCATACATTTAATTTTTGATGCGGGCGGGACTCGAACCTGTAAATGCATAATAGTACTGTTCGTTTTGCAGTCCACAACTTAACCCATTTCACCACCGTACACGCACACACGATTCGACACAATGCTGCAAGCAGCGCTGCCGGCAGCGCTGCTTACAGCTATGGAAAACGTTAAGCTGAATAACTTCTGTGTTTATTATCCGATTGTTACCAAATTTTCAGAGATCATCTGGCTAGCCATAGTTATCATGGAAACCGAAAATGAACAATATGGCATCAAAATTGCGCTTGTAATCAATTTTTTCGAATTATAGGGGTGGAAGGGGGCGTGGCCAAAATCCAAAATAAACTTGATCAGCGTGCAATAATAACACATATTGTCACCAAACTTGGTAGTCCTAGCTCTTATAATAGCTGAGATCTAGATTGTCACACGGACAGACAGACGGACAGACGGACATGGCTATATCGACTCGGCTGTTGATCCTGAGCCAGAATATATATACTTTATGGGGTCTGAGGTGTCTCCTTGTGCCGGTTACATACATTTTCGGTTTGAACAAAGTTAAAATACCCTTCTATTTTATGAGTAGCGGGTATAAAAAAAAAAACATTTTTGCACACATTTAATTTTTGATGCGGGCGGGACTCGAACCCGTAAATGCAAAATAGTACTGTTCGTTTTGCAGTCCACAACTTAACCCATTTCACCACCGTACACACGATTCGACACAATGCTGCAAGCAGCGCTGCCGGCAGCGCTGCTTACAGCTATGGAAAACGTTAAGCTGAATAACTTCTGTGTTTATTATCCGATTGTTACCAAATTTTCAGAGATCATCTGGCTAGCCATAGTTATCATGGAAACCGAAAATGAACAATATGGCATCAAAATTGAGCTTGTAATCAATTTTTTTCGATTTACAGGGGCGGAAGGGGGCGTGGCCAAAATCCAAAATAAACTTGATCAGCGTGCAATAATAACACATTTTGTCACCAAATTTGGTAGTCCTAGCTCTTATAATAGCTGAGATCTAGATTTTCACACGGACAGACAGACGGACAGACGGACATGGCAATATCGACTCGGCTGTTGATCCTGAGCCAGAATATATATACTGTATGGGGTCTGAGGTGTCTCCTTGTGCCTGTTACATACATTTTCGGTTTGAACAAAGTTATAATACCCTTCTACTCTATGAGTATCGGGTATAAAAAAAAACATTTTTGCATACATTTAATTTTTGATGCGGGCGGGACTCGAACCTGTAAATGCATAATAGTACTGTTCGTTTTGCAGTCCACAACTTAACCCATTTCACCACCGTACACGCACACACGATTCGATACAATGCTGCAAGCAGCGCTGCCGGCAGCGCTGCTTACAGCTATGGAAAACGTTAAGCTGAATAACTTCTGTGTTTATTATCCGATTGTTACCAAATTTTCAGAGATCATCTGGCTAGCCATAGTTATCATGGAAACCGAAAATGAACAATATGGCATCAAAATTGCGCTTGTAATCAATTTTTTTCGAATTATAGGGGTGGAAGGGGGCGTGGCCAAAATCCAAAATAAACTTGATCAGCGTGCAATAATAACACATATTGTCACCAAATTTGGTAGTCCTAGCTCTTATAATAGCTGAGATCTAGATTTTCACACGGACAGACAGACGGACAGACGGACATGGCTATATCGACTCGGCTGTTGATCCTGAGCCAGAATATATATACTTTATGGGGTCGGAGGTGTCTCCTTGTGCCTGTTACATACATTTTCGGTTTGAACAAAGTTATAATACCCTTCTACTCTATGAGTAGCGGGTATAAAAAAAAAAAATTTTTGCACACATTTAATTTTTGATGCGGGCGGGACTCGAACCCGTAAATGCAAAATAGTACTGTTCGTTTTGCAGTCCACAACTTAACCCATTTCACCACCGTACACACGATTCGACACAATGCTGCAAGCAGCGCTGCCGGCAGCGCTGCTTACAGCTATGGAAAACGTTAAGCTGAATAACTTCTGTGTTTATTATCCGATTGTTACCAAATTTTCAGAGATCATCTGGCTAGCCATAGTTATCATGGAAACCGAAAATGAACAATATGGCATCAAAATTGCGCTTGTAATCAATTTTTTCGATTTACAGGGGCGGAAGGGGGCGTGGCCAAAATCCAAAATAAACTTGATCAGCGTGCAATAATAACACATATTGTCACCAAATTTGGTAGTCCTAGCTCTTATAATAGCTGAGATCTAGATTTTCACACGGACAGACAGACGGACAGACGGACAGACAAGACGGACATGGCAATATCGACTCGGCTGTTGATCCTGAGCCAGAATATATATACTTTATGGGGTCTGAGGTGTCTCCTTGTGCCTGTTACATACATTTTCGGTTTGAACAAAGTTATAATACCCTTCTACTCTATGAGTAGCGGGTATAAAAAAAAACATTTTTGCACACATTTAATTTTTGATGCGGGCGGGACTCGAACCCGTAAATGCAAAATAGTACTGTTCGTTTTGCAGTCCACAACTTAACCCATTTCACCACCGTACACGCACACACGATTCGACACAATGCTGCAAGCAGCGCTGCCGGCAGCGCTGCTTACAGCTATGGAAAACGTTAAGCTGAATAACTTCTGTGTTTATTATCCGATTGTTACCAAATTTTCAGAGATCATCTGGCTAGCCATAGTTATCATGGAAACCGAAAATGAACAATATGGCATCAAAATTGCGCTTGTAATCAATTTTTTTCGAATTTACAGGGGCGGAAGGGGGCGTGGCCAAAATCCAAAATAAACTTGATCAGCGTGCAATAATAACACATATTGTCACCAAATTTGGTAGTCCTAGCTCTTATAATAGCTGAGATCTAGATTTTCACACGGACAGACAGACGGACAGACGGACATAGGCATATATCGACTCGGCTGTTGATCCTGAGCCAGAATATATATACTTTATGGGGTCTGAGGTGTCTCCTTGTGCCTGTTACATACATTTTCGGTTTGAACAAAGTTATAATACCCTTCTACTCTATGAGTAGCGGGTATAAAAAAAAAACATTTTTGCATACATTTAATTTTTGATGCGGGCGGGACTCGAACCTGTAAATGCATAATAGTACTGTTCGTTTTGCAGTCCACAACTTAACCCATTTCACCACCGTACACGCACACACGATTCGACACAATGCTGCAAGCAGCGCTGCCGGCAGCGCTGCTTACAGCTATGGAAAACGTTAAGCTGAATAACTTCTGTGTTTATTATCCGATTGTTACCAAATTTTCAGAGATCATCTGGCTAGCCATAGTTATCATGGAAACCGAAAATGAACAATATGGCATCAAAATTGCGCTTGTAATCAATTTTTTTCGAATTACAGGGGTGGAAGGGGGCGTGGCCAAAATCCAAAATAAACTTGATCAGCGTGCAATAATAACACATTTTGTCACCAAATTTGGTAATCCTAGCTCTTATAATAGCTGAGATCTAGATTTTCACACGGACAGACAGACGGACAGACGACAACGGACAGACGGACATGGCTATATCGACTCGGCTGTTGATCCTGAGCCAGAATATATATACTTTATGGGGTCGGAGGTGTCTCCTTCTGCCTGTTACATACATTTTCGGTTTGAACAAAGTTATAATACCCTTCTACTCTATGAGTAGCGGGTATAAAAAAAAAACATTTTTGCACACATTTAATTTTTGATGCGGGCGGGACTCGAACCCGTAAATGCAAAATAATAGTACTGTTCGTTTTGCAGTCCACAACTTAACCCATTTCACCACCGTACACGCACAACGATTCGACACAATGCTGCAAGCAGCGCTGCCGGCAGCGCTGCTTACAGCTATGGAAAACGTTAAGCTGAATAACTTCTGTGTTTATTATCCGATTGTTACCAAATTTTCAGAGATCATCTGGCTAGCCATAGTTATCATGGAAACCGAAAATGAACAATATGGCATCAAAATTGCGCTTGTAATCAATTTTTTTCGAATTACAGGGGCGGAAGGGGGCGTGGCCAAAATCCAAAATAAACTTGATCAGCGTGCAATAATAACACATATTGTCACCAAATTTGGTAGTCCTAGCTCTTATAATAGCTGAGATCTAGATTTTCACACGGACAGACAGACGGACAGACGGACAAAGACGGACAGACGGACATGGCTATATCGACTCGGCTGTTGATCCTGAGCCAGAATATATATACTTTATGGGGTCTGAGGTGTCTCCTTGTGCCTGTTACATACATTTTCGGTTTGAACAAAGTTATAATACCCTTCTACTCTATGAGTATCGGGTATAAAAAAAAAACATTTTTGCATACATTTAATTTTTGATGCGGGCGGGACTCGAACCTGTAAATGCATAATAGTACTGTTCGTTTTGCAGTCCACAACTTAACCCATTTCACCACCGTACACGCACACACGATTCGACACAATGCTGCAAGCAGCGCTGCCGGCAGCGCTGCTTACAGCTATGGAAAACGTTAAGCTGAATAACTTCTGTGTTTATTATCCGATTGTTACCAAATTTTCAGAGATCATCTGGCTAGCCATAGTTATCATGGAAACCGAAAATGAACAATATGGCATCAAAATTGCGCTTGTAATCAATTTTTTTCGATTTACAGGGGCGGAAGGGGGCGTGGCCAAAATCCAAAATAAACTTGATCAGCGTGCAATAATAACACATTTTGTCCCCAAATTTGGTAATCCTAGCTCTTATAATAGCTGAGATCTAGATTTTCACACGGACAGACAGACGGACAGACGGACAGACAGACAGACGGACAGACGGACATGGCAATATCGACTCGGCTGTTGATCCTGAGCCAGAATATATATACTTTATGGGGTCTGAGGTGTCTCCTTGTGCCTGTTACATACATTTTCGGTTTGAACAATGTTATAATACCCTTCTACTCTACAAAAAAATTTTTGCAACATTTAATTTTTGGCAGGCGGGACTCGAACCTGTAAACATGACTCTTTTAGTCCACAACAACCATTTCACCACCGTAAACACGCATTACAGCTGAATAGAAAACGTTAAGCTGAATAACTTCTGTGTTTATTATCCGATTGTTACCAAATTTTCAGAGATCATCTGGCTAGCCATAGTTATCATGGAAACCGAAAATGAACAATATGGCATCAAAATTGCGCTTGTAATCAATTTTTTTCGATTTACAGGGGCGGAAGGGGGCGTGGCCAAAATCCAAAATAAACTTGATCAGCGTGCAATAATAACACATTTTGTCCCCAAATTTGGTAGTCCTAGCTCTTATAATAGCTGAGATCTAGATTTTCACACGGACAGACAGACGGACAGACGAAACAAAGGACAGACGGACATGGCTATATCGACTCGGCTGTTGATCCTGAGCCAGAATATATATACTTTATGGGGTCTGAGGTGTCTCCTTGTGCCTGTTACATACATTTTCGGTTTGAACAAAGTTATAATACCCTTCTACTCTATGAGTAGCGGGTATAAAAAAAAAATTTTTGCATACATTTAATTTTTGATGCGGGCGGGACTCGAACCCGTAAATGCATAATAGTACTGTTCGTTTTGCAGTCCACAACTTAACCCATTTCACCACCGTACACGACAACGATTCGACACAATGCTGCAAGCAGCGCTGCCGGCAGCGCTGCTTACAGCTATGGAAAACGTTAAGCTGAATAACTTCTGTGTTTATTATCCGATTGTTACCAAATTTTCAGAGATCATCTGGCTAGCCATAGTTATCATGGAAACCGAAAATGAACAATATGGCATCAAAATTGCGCTTGTAATCAATTTTTTTCGATTTACAGGGGCGGAAGGGGGCGTGGCCAAAATCCAAAATAAACTTGATCAGCGTGCAATAATAACACATATTGTCACCAAATTTGGTAGTCCTAGCTCTTATAATAGCTGAGATCTAGATTTTCACACGGACAGACAGACAGACAGACGGACAGACGGACATGGCTATATCGACTCGGCTGTTGATCCTGAGCCAGAATATATATACTTTATGGGGTCTGAGGTGTCTCCTTGTGCCTGTTACATACATTTTCGGTTTGAACAAAGTTATAATACCCTTCTACTCTATGAGTAGCGGGTATAAAAAAAAACATTTTTGCATACATTTAATTTTTGATGCGGGCGGGACTCGAACCTGTAAATGCATAATAGTACTGTTCGTTTTGCAGTCCACAACTTAACCCATTTCACCACCGTACACGCACACACGATTCGACACAATGCTGCAAGCAGCGCTGCCGGCAGCGCTGCTTACAGCTATGGAAAACGTTAAGCTGAATAACTTCTGTGTTTATTATCCGATTGTTACCAAATTTTCAGAGATCATCTGGCTAGCCATAGTTATCATGGAAACCGAAAATGAACAATATGGCATCAAAATTGCGCTTGTAATCAATTTTTTTCGAATTACAGGGGTGGAAGGGGGCGTGGCCAAAATCCAAAATAAACTTGATCAGCGTGCAATAATAACACATATTGTCACCAAATTTGGTAATCCTAGCTCTTATAATAGCTGAGATCTAGATTTTCACACGGACAGACAGACGGACAGACGGACAGACGGACATGGCTATATCGACTCGGCTGTTGATCCTGAGCCAGAATATATATACTTTATGGGGTCTGAGGTGTCTCCTTGTGCCTGTTACATACATTTTCGGTTTGAACAAAGTTATAATACCCTTCTACTCTATGAGTAGCGGGTATAAAAAAAAAACATTTTTGCATACATTTAATTTTTGATGCGGGCGGGACTCGAACCTGTAAATGCATAATAGTACTGTTCGTTTTGCAGTCCACAACTTAACCCATTTCACCACCGTACACGCACACAGATTCGACACAATGCTGCAAGCAGCGCTGCCGGCAGCGCTGCTTACAGCTATGGAAAACGTTAAGCTGAATAACTTCTGTGTTTATTATCCGATTGTTACCAAATTTTCAGAGATCATCTGGCTAGCCATAGTTATCATGGAAACCGAAAATGAACAATATGGCATCAAAATTGCGCTTGTAATCAATTTTTTTCGATTTACAGGGGCGGAAGGGGGCGTGGCCAAAATCCAAAATAAACTTGATCAGCGTGCAATAATAACACATTTTGTCCCCAAATTTGGTAATCCTAGCTCTTATAATAGCTGAGATCTAGATTTTCACACGGACAGACAGACGGACAGACAGACAGACGGACAGACGGACATGGCAATATCGACTCGGCTGTTGATCCTGAGCCAGAATATATATACTTTATGGGGTCGGAGGTGTCTCCTTGTGCCTGTTACATACATTTTCGGTTTGAACAAAGTTATAATACCCTTCTACTCTATGAGTAGCGGGTATAAAAAAAACATTTTTGCATACATTTAATTTTTGATGCGGGCGGGACTCGAACCTGTAAATGCATAATAGTACTGTTCGTTTTGCAGTCCACAACTTAACCCATTTCACCACCGTACACGCACACACGATTCGACACAATGCTGCAAGCAGCGCTGCTTACAGCTATGGAAAACGTTAAGCTGAATAACTTCTGTGTTTATTATCCGATTGTTACCAAATTTTCAGAGATCATCTGGCTAGCCATAGTTATCATGGAAACCGAAAATGAACAATATGGCATCAAAATTGCGCTTGTAATCAATTTTTTTTCGATTTACAGGGGCGGAAGGGGGCGTGGCCAAAATCCAAAACAAACTTGATCAGCGTGCAATAATAACACATTTTGTCACCAAATTTGGTAGTCCTAGCTCTTATAATAGCTGAGATCTAGATTTTCACACGGACAGACAGACGAAAGACAGACAGACGGACAGACGGACATGGCTATATCGACTCGGCTGTTGATCCTGAGCCAGAATATATATACTTTATGGGGTCTGAGGTGTCTCCTTGTGCCTGTTACATACATTTTCGGTTTGAACAAAGTTATAATACCCTTCTACTCTATGAGTATCGGGTATAAAAAAAAACATTTTTGCATACATTTAATTTTTGATGCGGGCGGGACTCGAACCCGTAAATGCAAAATAGTACTGTTCGTTTTGCAGTCCACAACTTAACCCATTTCACCACCGTACACACGATTCGACACAATGCTGCAAGCAGCGCTGCCGGCAGCGCTGCTTACAGCTATGGAAAACGTTAAGCTGAATAACTTCTGTGTTTATTATCCGATTGTTACCAAATTTTCAGAGATCATCTGGCTAGCCATAGTTATCATGGAAACCGAAAATGAACAATATGGCATCAAAATTGCGCTTGTAATCAATTTTTTTCGATTTACAGGGGCGGAAGGGGGCGTGGCCAAAATCCAAAATAAACTTGATCAGCGTGCAATAATAACACATTTTGTCACCAAATTTGGTAGTCCTAGCTCTTATAATAGCTGAGATCTAGATTTTCACACGGACAGACAGACGGACAGACGGACATGGACGACATGGCTATATCGACTCGGCTGTTGATCCTGAGCCAGAATATATATACTTTATGGGG
Source organism: Zaprionus ghesquierei (assembly GCA_018904095.1). Classification (NCBI taxonomy): domain Eukaryota; kingdom Metazoa; phylum Arthropoda; class Insecta; order Diptera; family Drosophilidae; genus Zaprionus; species Zaprionus ghesquierei. The sequence continues at coordinate 21,922 of JAEIGP010000655.1, read as the reverse complement.
TCTGAGGTGTCTCCTTGTGCCTGTTACATACATTTTCGGTTTGAACAAAGTTATAATACCCTTCTACTCTATGAGTAGCGGGTATAAAAAAAAAACATTTTTGCATACATTTAATTTTTGATGCGGGCGGGACTCGAACCCGTAAATGCATAATAGTACTGTTCGTTTTGCAGTCCACAACTTAACCCATTTCACCACCGTACACGCACACACGATTCGACACAATGCTGCAAGCAGCGCTGCCGGCAGCGCTGCTTACAGCTATGGAAAACGTTAAGCTGAATAACTTCTGTGTTTATTATCCGATTGTTACCAAATTTTCAGAGATCATCTGGCTAGCCATAGTTATCATGGAAACCGAAAATGAACAATATGGCATCAAAATTGCGCTTGTAATCAATTTTTTTCGATTTACAGGGGTGGAAGGGGGCGTGGCCAAAATCCAAAATAAACTTGATCAGCGTGCAATAATAACACATTTTGTCCCCAAATTTGGTAATCCTAGCTCTTATAATAGCTGAGATCTAGATTTTCACACGGACAGACAGACGGACAGACAGACAGACGGACAGACGGACATGGCAATATCGACTCGGCTGTTGATCCTGAGCCAGAATATATATACTTTATGGGGTCTGAGGTGTCTCCTTGTGCCTGTTACATACATTTTCGGTTTGAACAAAGTTATAATACCCTTCTACTCTATGAGTAGCGGGTATAAAAAAAAAACATTTTTGCATACATTTAATTTTTGATGCGGGCGGGACTCGAACCCGTAAATGCATAATAGTACTGTTCGTTTTGCAGTCCACAACTTAACCCATTTCACCACCGTACACGCACACACGATTCGACACAATGCTGCAAGCAGCGCTGCCGGCAGCGCTGCTTACAGCTATGGAAAACGTTAAGCTGAATAACTTCTGTGTTTATTATCCGATTGTTACCAAATTTTCAGAGATCATCTGGCTAGCCATAGTTATCATGGAAACCGAAAATGAACAATATGGCATCAAAATTGCGCTTGTAATCAATTTTTTTCGATTTACAGGGGCGGAAGGGGGCGTGGCCAAAATCCAAAATAAACTTGATCAGCGTGCAATAATAACACATTTTGTCCCCAAATTTGGTAATCCTAGCTCTTATAATAGCTGAGATCTAGATTTTCACACGGACAGACAGACGGACAGACAGACAGACGGACAGACGGACATGGCAATATCGACTCGGCTGTTGATCCTGAGCCAGAATATATATACTTTATGGGGTCTGAGGTGTCTCCTTGTGCCTGTTACATACATTTTCGGTTTGAACAAAGTTATAATACCCTTCTACTCTATGAGTAGCGGGTATAAAAAAAAAACATTTTTGCACACATTTAATTTTTGATGCGGGCGGGACTCGAACCCGTAAATGCATAATAGTACTGTTCGTTTTGCAGTCCACAACTTAACCCATTTCACCACCGTACACGCACACACGATTCGACACAATGCTGCAAGCAGCGCTGCCTTACAGCTATGGAAAACGTTAAGCTGAATAACTTCTGTGTTTATTATCCGATTGTTACCAAATTTTCAGAGATCATCTGGCTAGCCATAGTTATCATGGAAACCGAAAATGAACAATATGGCATCAAAATTGCGCTTGTAATCAATTTTTTTCGATTTACAGGGGCGGAAGGGGGCGTGGCCAAAATCCAAAATAAACTTGATCAGCGTGCAATAATAACACATATTGTCACCAAATTTGGTAGTCCTAGCTCTTATAATAGCTGAGATCTAGATTTTCACACGGACAGACAGACGGACAGACGGACAGACGGACATGGCTATATCGACTCGGCTGTTGATCCTGAGCCAGAATATATATACTTTATGGGGTCTGAGGTGTCTCCTTGTGCCTGTTACATACATTTTCGGTTTGAACAAAGTTATAATACCCTTCTACTCTATGAGTAGCGGGTATAAAAAAAAAAATTTTTTGCATACATTTAATTTTTGATGCGGGCGGGACTCGAACCCGTAAATGCATAATAGTACTGTTCGTTTTGCAGTCCACAACTTAACCCATTTCACCACCGTACACACACACGATTCGACACAATGCTGCAAGCAGCGCTGCCGGCAGCGCTGCTTACAGCTATGGAAAACGTTAAGCTGAATAACTTCTGTGTTTATTATCCGATTGTTACCAAATTTTCAGAGATCATCTGGCTAGCCATAGTTATCATGGAAACCGAAAATGAACAATATGGCATCAAAATTGCGCTTGTAATCAATTTTTTTCGATTTACAGGGGCGGAAGGGGGCGTGGCCAAAATCCAAAATAAACTTGATCAGCGTGCAATAATAACACATATTGTCACCAAATTTGGTAGTCCTAGCTCTTATAATAGCTGAGATCTAGATTTTCACACGGACAGACAGACGGACAGACGGACAGACGGACAGACGGACATGGCTATATCGACTCGGCTGTTGATCCTGAGCCAGAATATATATACTTTATGGGGTCTGAGGTGTCTCCTTGTGCCTGTTACATACATTTTCGGTTTGAACAAAGTTATAATACCCTTCTACTCTATGAGTAGCGGGTATAAAAAAAAACATTTTTGCATACATTTAATTTTTGATGCGGGCGGGACTCGAACCTGTAAATGCATAATAGTACTGTTCGTTTTGCAGTCCACAACTTAACCCATTTCACCACCGTACACGCACACACGATTCGACACAATGCTGCAAGCAGCGCTGCCGGCAGCGCTGCTTACAGCTATGGAAAACGTTAAGCTGAATAACTTCTGTGTTTATTATCCGATTGTTACCAAATTTTCAGAGATCATCTGGCTAGCCATAGTTATCATGGAAACCGAAAATGAACAATATGGCATCAAAATTGCGCTTGTAATCAATTTTTTTCGATTTACAGGGGCGGAAGGGGGCGTGGCCAAAATCCAAAATAAACTTGATCAGCGTGCAATAATAACACATTTTGTCACCAAATTTGGTAATCCTAGCTCTTATAATAGCTGAGATCTAGATTTTCACACGGACAGACAGACGGACAGACGGACAGAAAAGGACATGGCAATATCGACTCGGCTGTTGATCCTGAGCCAGAATATATATACTTTATGGGGTCTGAGGTGTCTCCTTGTGCCTGTTACATACATTTTCGGTTTGAACAAAGTTATAATACCCTTCTACTCTATGAGTAGCGGGTATAAAAAAAAAACATTTTTGCACACATTTAATTTTTGATGCGGGCGGGACTCGAACCTGTAAATGCATAATAGTACTGTTCGTTTTGCAGTCCACAACTTAACCCATTTCACCACCGTACACACGATTCGACACAATGCTGCAAGCAGCGCTGCCGGCAGCGCTGCTTACAGCTATGGAAAACGTTAAGCTGAATAACTTCTGTGTTTATTATCCGATTGTTACCAAATTTTCAGAGATCATCTGGCTAGCCATAGTTATCATGGAAACCGAAAATGAACAATATGGCATCAAAATTGCGCTTGTAATCAATTTTTTTCGATTTACAGGGGTGGAAGGGGGCGTGGCCAAAATCCAAAATAAACTTGATCAGCGTGCAATAATAACACATATTGTCACCAAATTTGGTAGTCCTAGCTCTTATAATAGCTGAGATCTAGATTTTCACACGGACAGACAGACGGACAGACGGACATGGCTATATCGACTCGGCTGTTGATCCTGAGCCAGAATATATATACTTTATGGGGTCGGAGGTGTCTCCTTGTGCCTGTTACATACATTTTCGGTTTGAACAAAGTTATAATACCCTTCTACTCTATGAGTAGCGGGTATAAAAAAAAAAACATTTTTGCATACATTTAATTTTTGATGCGGGCGGGACTCGAACCCGTAAATGCAAAATAGTACTGTTCGTTTTGCAGTCCACAACTTAACCCATTTCACCACCGTACACGCACACACGATTCGACACAATGCTGCAAGCAGCGCTGCCGGCAGCGCTGCTTACAGCTATGGAAAACGTTAAGCTGAATAACTTCTGTGTTTATTATCCGATTGTTACCAAATTTTCAGAGATCATCTGGCTAGCCATAGTTATCATGGAAACCGAAAATGAACAATATGGCATCAAAATTGCGCTTGTAATCAATTTTTTCGATTTACAGGGGCGGAAGGGGGCGTGGCCAAAATCCAAAATAAACTTGATCAGCGTGCAATAATAACACATTTTGTCACCAAATTTGGTAGTCCTAGCTCTTATAATAGCTGAGATCTAGATTTTCACACGGACAGACAGACGGACAGACAGACAGACGGACAGACGGACATGGCAATATCGACTCGGCTGTTGATCCTGAGCCAGAATATATATACTTTATGGGGTCTGAGGTGTCTCCTTGTGCCTGTTACATACATTTTCGGTTTGAACAAAGTTATAATACCCTTCTACTCTATGAGTAGCGGGTATAAAAAAAACATTTTTGCATACATATTAATTTTTGATGCGGGCGGGACTCGAACCCGTAAATGCAAAATAGTACTGTTCGTTTTGCAGTCCACAACTTAACCCATTTCACCACCGTACACACGATTCGACACAATGCTGCAAGCAGCGCTGCCGGCAGCGCTGCTTACAGCTATGGAAAACGTTAAGCTGAATAACTTCTGTGTTTATTATCCGATTGTTACCAAATTTTCAGAGATCATCTGGCTAGCCATAGTTATCATGGAAACCGAAAATGAACAATATGGCATCAAAATTGAGCTTGTAATCAATTTTTTTCGATTTACAGGGGTGGAAGGGGGCGTGGCCAAAATCCAAAATAAACTTGATCAGCGTGCAATAATAACACACATTGTCACCAAATTTGGTAGTCCTAGCTCTTATAATAGCTGAGATCTAGATTTTCACACGGACAGACAGACGGACAGACAGACAGACGGACAGACGGACATGGCAATATCGACTCGGCTGTTGATCCTGAGCCAGAATATATATACTGTATGGGGTCTGAGGTGTCTCCTTGTGCCTGTTACATACATTTTCGGTTTGAACAAAGTTATAATACCCTTCTACTCTATGAGTAGCGGGTATAAAAAAAAAACATTTTTGCACACATTTAATTTTTGATGCGGGCGGGACTCGAACCCGTAAATGCAAAATAGTACTGTTCGTTTTGCAGTCCACAACTTAACCCATTTCACCACCGTACACACGATTCGACACAATGCTGCAAGCAGCGCTGCCGGCAGCGCTGCTTACAGCTATGGAAAACGTTAAGCTGAATAACTTCTGTGTTTATTATCCGATTGTTACCAAATTTTCAGAGATCATCTGGCTAGCCATAGTTATCATGGAAACCGAAAATGAACAATATGGCATCAAAATTGCGCTTGTAATCAATTTTTTCGATTTACAGGGGCGGAAGGGGGCGTGGCCAAAATCCAAAATAAACTTGATCAGCGTGCAATAATAACACATATTGTCACCAAATTTGGTAGTCCTAGCTCTTATAATAGCTGAGATCTAGATTTTCACACGGACAGACAGACGGACAGACGGACATGGCTATATCGACTCGGCTGTTGATCCTGAGCCAGAATATATATACTTTATGGGGTCTGAGGTGTCTCCTTGTGCCTGGTTACATACATTTTCGGTTTGAACAAAGTTATAATACCCTTCTACTCTATGAGTAGCGGGTATAAAAAAAAAACATTTTTGCACACATTTAATTTTTGATGCGGGCGGGACTCGAACCCGTAAATGCAAAATAGTACTGTTCGTTTTGCAGTCCACAACTTAACCCATTTCACCACCGTACACGCAACGATTCGACACAATGCTGCAAGCAGCGCTGCCGGCAGCGCTGCTTACAGCTATGGAAAACGTTAAGCTGAATAACTTCTGTGTTTATTATCCGATTGTTACCAAATTTTCAGAGATCATCTGGCTAGCCATAGTTATCATGGAAACCGAAAATGAACAATATGGCATCAAAATTGCGCTTGTAATCAATTTTTTTCGATTTACAGGGGCGGAAGGGGGCGTGGCCAAAATCCAAAATAAACTTGATCAGCGTGCAATAATAACACATTTTGTCCCCAAATTTGGTAGTCCTAGCTCTTATAATAGCTGAGATCTAGATTTTCACACGGACAGACAGACGGACAGACGGAGACGGCAATTATCGACTCGGCTGTTGATCCTGAGCCAGAATATATATACTTTATGGGGTCTGAGGTGTCTCCTTGTGCCTGTTACATACATTTTCGGTTTGAACAAAAAAAAAATATTTTTTTTTTTTATTTAGGGGGTTTAAAAAAAAAAAATTTTTTTTTATATTTTAATTTTGGGGGGGGGGGGGCTCGAACCCGTAAATGCAAAATAGTACTGTTCGTTTTGAAGTCCACAACTAACCATTTCACACCTAACCCATTTCACCACCGTACACGCACACGATTCGACACAATGCTGCAAGCAGCGCTGCCGGCAGCGCTGCTTACAGCTATGGAAAACGTTAAGCTGAATAACTTCTGTGTTTATTATCCGATTGTTACCAAATTTTCAGAGATCATCTGGCTAGCCATAGTTATCATGGAAACCGAAAATGAACAATATGGCATCAAAATTGCGCTTGTAATCAATTTTTTCGATTTACAGGGGTGGAAGGGGGCGTGGCCAAAATCCAAAATAAACTTGATCAGCGTGCAATAATAACACATATTGTCACCAAATTTGGTAGTCCTAGCTCTTATAATAGCTGAGATCTAGATTTTCACACGGACAGACAGACGGACAGACGGACATGGCTATATCGACTCGGCTGTTGATCCTGAGCCAGAATATATATACTTTATGGGGTCTGAGGTGTCTCCTTGTGCCTGTTACATACATTTTCGGTTTGAACAAAGTTATAATACCCTTCTACTCTATGAGTAGCGGGTATAAAAAAAAAACATTTTTGCACACATTTAATTTTTGATGCGGGCGGGACTCGAACCCGTAAATGCAAAATAGTACTGTTCGTTTTGCAGTCCACAACTTAACCCATTTCACCACCGTACACAACGATTCGACACAATGCTGCAAGCAGCGCTGCCGGCAGCGCTGCTTACAGCTATGGAAAACGTTAAGCTGAATAACTTCTGTGTTTATTATCCGATTGTTACCAAATTTTCAGAGATCATCTGGCTAGCCATAGTTATCATGGAAACCGAAAATGAACAATATGGCATCAAAATTGCGCTTGTAATCAATTTTTTCGAATTATAGGGGTGGAAGGGGGCGTGGCCAAAATCCAAAATAAACTTGATCAGCGTGCAATAATAACACATATTGTCACCAAACTTGGTAGTCCTAGCTCTTATAATAGCTGAGATCTAGATTTTCCTGAGCCAGAATATATATACTTTATGGGGTCTGAGGTGTCTCCTTGTGCCTGTTACATACATTTTCGGTTTGAACAATGTTATAATACCCTTCTATTTTATGAGTAGCGGGTATAAAAAAAAAACATTTTTGCACACATTTAATTTTTGATGCGGGCGGGACTCGAACCCGTAAATGCATAAATAGTACTGTTCGTTTTGCAGTCCACAACTTAACCCATTTCACCACCGTACACGCGATTCGACACGATGCAAGCAGCGCTGGCTTAACAGCGTATGGAAACCATAAATAAGCTGAATAACTTCTGTGTTTATTATCCGATTGTTACCAAATTTTCAGAGATCATCTGGCTAGCCATAGTTATCATGGAAACCGAAAATGAACAATATGGCATCAAAATTGCGCTTGTAATCAATTTTTTTCGAATTATAGGGGGGGAAGGGGGCGTGGCCAAAATCCAAAATAAACTTGATCAGCGTGCAATAATAACACATTTTGTCACCCCAAATTTGGTAGTCCTAGCTCTTATAATAGCTGAGATCTAGATTTTCACACGGACAGACACAGACGGACAGACGGACATGGCTATATCGACTCGGCTGTTGATCCTGAGCCAGAATATATATACTTTATGGGGTCTGAGGTGTCTCCTTGTGCCTGTTACATACATTTTCGGTTTGAACAAAGTTATAATACCCTTCTACTCTATGAAAAAAAAATAAAAAAACATTTAATTTTTGATGCGGGCGGGACTCGAACCCGTAAATGCAAAATAGTACTGTTCGTTTTGCAGTCCACAACTTAACCCATTTCACCACCGTACACACACGATTCGAACAATAGCTGCAAGCAGCGCTGCAGATCTTTCAGCTACGGAAAACGTTAAGCTGAATAACTTCTGTGTTTATTATCCGATTGTTACCAAATTTTCAATCGATCATCTGGCATTAGTTGATCCTGAAACCGAAAATAATACAATATGGGGTCAAAAGTGCCCTTGTACAATTTTATACATTTTCAGGGGTGGAAGGCAAAGATCCAAAACAAACTTATGAGTAGCGTGCAATAAAAAAACATTTTTGCACCACATTTAATTTTTGATGCGGGCGGGACTCGAACCCGTAAATGCAAAATAATATACTGTTCGTTTTGCAGTCCACAACTTAACCCATTTCACCACCGTACCACACACGATTCGACACGATGCTGCAAGCAGCGCTGCGGCAGCGCTGCTTACAGCTATGGAAAACGTTAAGCTGAATAACTTCTGTGTTTATTATCCGATTGTTACCAAATTTTCAGAGATCATCTGGCTAGCCATAGTTATCATGGAAACCGAAAATGAACAATATGGCATCAAAATTGCGCTTGTAATCAATTTTTTCGATTTACAGGGGTGGAAGGGGGCGTGGCCAAAATCCAAAATAAACTTGATCAGCGTGCAATAATAACACATATTGTCACCAAATTTGGTAGTCCTAGCTCTTATAATAGCTGAGATCTAGATTTTCACACGGACAGACAGACGGACAGACGGACATGGCTATATCGACTCGGCTGTTGATCCTGAGCCAGAATATATATACTTTATGGGGTCTGAGGTGTCTCCTTGTGCCTGTTACATACATTTTCGGTTTGAACAAAGTTATAATACCCTTCTACTCTATGAGTAGCGGGTATAAAAAAAAAAATTTTTTGCATACATTTAATTTTTGATGCGGGCGGGACTCGAACCTGTAAATGCATAATAGTACTGTTCGTTTTGCAGTCCACAACTTAACCCATTTCACCACCGTACACGCACACACGATTCGACACAATGCTGCAAGCAGCGCTGCCGGCAGCGCTGCTTACAGCTATGGAAAACGTTAAGCTGAATAACTTCTGTGTTTATTATCCGATTGTTACCAAATTTTCAGAGATCATCTGGCTAGCCATAGTTATCATGGAAACCGAAAATGAACAATATGGCATCAAAATTGCGCTTGTAATCAATTTTTTTCGAATTATAGGGGTGGAAGGGGGCGTGGCCAAAATCCAAAATAAACTTGATCAGCGTGCAATAATAACACATATTGTCACCAAACTTGGTAGTCCTAGCTCTTATAATAGCTGAGATCTAGATTGTCACACGGACAGACAGACGGACAGACGGACATGGCTATATCGACTCGGCTGTTGATCCTGAGCCAGAATATATATACTTTATGGGGTCTGAGGTGTCTCCTTGTGCCGGTTACATACATTTTCGGTTTGAACAAAGTTAAAATACCCTTCTATTTTATGAGTAGCGGGTATAAAAAAAAAACATTTTTGCACACATTTAATTTTTGATGCGGGCGGGACTCGAACCCGTAAATGCAAAATAGTACTGTTCGTTTTGCAGTCCACAACTTAACCCATTTCACCACCGTACACAACGATTCGACACAATGCTGCAAGCAGCGCTGCCGGCAGCGCTGCTTACAGCTATGGAAAACGTTAAGCTGAATAACTTCTGTGTTTATTATCCGATTGTTACCAAATTTTCAGAGATCATCTGGCTAGCCATAGTTATCATGGAAACCGAAAATGAACAATATGGCATCAAAATTGCGCTTGTAATCAATTTTTTCGAATTATAGGGGTGGAAGGGGGCGTGGCCAAAATCCAAAATAAACTTGATCAGCGTGCAATAATAACACATATTGTCACCAAACTTGGTAGTCCTAGCTCTTATAATAGCTGAGATCTAGATTGTCACACGGACAGACAGACGGACAGACGGACATGGCTATATCGACTCGGCTGTTGATCCTGAGCCAGAATATATATACTTTATGGGGTCTGAGGTGTCTCCTTGTGCCGGTTACATACATTTTCGGTTTGAACAAAGTTAAAATACCCTTCTATTTTATGAGTAGCGGGTATAAAAAAAAAACATTTTTGCACACATTTAATTTTTGATGCGGGCGGGACTCGAACCCGTAAATGCAAAATAGTACTGTTCGTTTTGCAGTCCACAACTTAACCCATTTCACCTGCCGGCAGCGCTGCTTACAGCTATGGAAAACGTTAAGCTGAATAACTTCTGTGTTTATTATCCGATTGTTACCAAATTTTCAGAGATCATCTGGCTAGCCATAGTTATCATGGAAACCGAAAATGAACAATATGGCATCAAAATTGCGCTTGTAATCAATTTTTTTCGATTTACAGGGGTGGAAGGGGGCGTGGCCAAAATCCAAAATAAACTTGATCAGCGTGCAATAATAACACATATTGTCACCAAATTTGGTAGTCCTAGCTCTTATAATAGCTGAGATCTAGATTTTCACACGGACAGACAGACGGACAGACGGACATGGCTATATCGACTCGGCTGTTGATCCTGAGCCAGAATATATATACTTTATGGGGTCTGAGGTGTCTCCTTGTGCCTGTTACATACATTTTCGGTTTGAACAAAGTTATAATACCCTTCTACTCTATGAGTAGCGGGTATAAAAAAAAAACATTTTTGCACACATTTAATTTTTGATGCGGGCGGGACTCGAACCCGTAAATGCAAAATAGTACTGTTCGTTTTGCAGTCCACAACTTAACCCATTTCACCACCGTACACGCACACACGATTCGACACAATGCTGCAAGCAGCGCTGCCGGCAGCGCTGCTTACAGCTATGGAAAACGTTAAGCTGAATAACTTCTGTGTTTATTATCCGATTGTTACCAAATTTTCAGAGATCATCTGGCTAGCCATAGTTATCATGGAAACCGAAAATGAACAATATGGCATCAAAATTGCGCTTGTAATCAATTTTTTTCGAATTATAGGGGTGGAAGGGGGCGTGGCCAAAATCCAAAATAAACTTGATCAGCGTGCAATAATAACACATATTGTCACCAAACTTGGTAGTCCTAGCTCTTATAATAGCTGAGATCTAGATTGTCACACGGACAGACAGACGGACAGACGGACATGGCTATATCGACTCGGCTGTTGATCCTGAGCCAGAATATATATACTTTATGGGGTCTGAGGTGTCTCCTTGTGCCGGTTACATACATTTTCGGTTTGAACAAAGTTAAAATACCCTTCTATTCTTATGAGTAGCGGGTATAAAAAAAAAAAATTTTTGCACACATTTAATTTTTGATGCGGGCGGGACTCGAACCCGTAAATGCAAAATAGTACTGTTCGTTTTGCAGTCCACAACTTAACCCATTTCACCACCGTACACACGATTCGACACAATGCTGCAAGCAGCGCTGCCGGCAGCGCTGCTTACAGCTATGGAAAACGTTAAGCTGAATAACTTCTGTGTTTATTATCCGATTGTTACCAAATTTTCAGAGATCATCTGGCTAGCCATAGTTATCATGGAAACCGAAAATGAACAATATGGCATCAAAATTGCGCTTGTAATCAATTTTTTTCGATTTACAGGGGCGGAAGGGGGCGTGGCCAAAATCCAAAATAAACTTGATCAGCGTGCAATAATAACACATATTGTCACCAAATTTGGTAGTCCTAGCTCTTATAATAGCTGAGATCTAGATTTTCACACGGACAGACAGACGGACAGACGGACATGGCAATATCGACTCGGCTGTTGATCCTGAGCCAGAATATATATACTTTATGGGGTCTGAGGTGTCTCCTTGTGCCTGTTACATACATTTTCGGTTTGAACAAAGTTATAATACCCTTCTACTCTATGAGTAGCGGGTATAAAAAAAAAAATTTTTGCACACATTTAATTTTTGATGCGGGCGGGACTCGAACCTGTAAATGCATAATAGTACTGTTCGTTTTGCAGTCCACAACTTAACCCATTTCACCACCGTACACGCACATTCGACGATTCGACAATGCTGCAAGCAGCGCTGCCGGCAGCGCTGCTTACAGCTATGGAAAACGTTAAGCTGAATAACTTCTGTGTTTATTATCCGATTGTTACCAAATTTTCAGAGATCATCTGGCTAGCCATAGTTATCATGGAAACCGAAAATGAACAATATGGCATCAAAATTGCGCTTGTAATCAATTTTTTTCGAATTATAGGGGTGGAAGGGGGCGTGGCCAAAATCCAAAATAAACTTGATCAGCGTGCAATAATAACACATATTGTCACCAAACTTGGTAGTCCTAGCTCTTATAATAGCTGAGATCTAGATTGTCACACGGACAGACAGACGGACAGACGGACATGGCTATATCGACTCGGCTGTTGATCCTGAGCCAGAATATATATACTTTATGGGGTCTGAGGTGTCTCCTTGTGCCGGTTACATACATTTTCGGTTTGAACAAAGTTAAAATACCCTTCTATTTTATGAGTAGCGGGTATAAAAAAAAAACATTTTTGCACACATTTAATTTTTGATGCGGGCGGGACTCGAACCCGTAAATGCAAAATAGTACTGTTCGTTTTGCAGTCCACAACTTAACCCATTTCACCACCGTACACACGATTCGACACAATGCTGCAAGCAGCGCTGCCGGCAGCGCTGCTTACAGCTATGGAAAACGTTAAGCTGAATAACTTCTGTGTTTATTATCCGATTGTTACCAAATTTTCAGAGATCATCTGGCTAGCCATAGTTATCATGGAAACCGAAAATGAACAATATGGCATCAAAATTGCGCTTGTAATCAATTTTTTTCGATTTACAGGGGTGGAAGGGGGCGTGGCCAAAATCCAAAATAAACTTGATCAGCGTGCAATAATAACACATATTGTCACCAAATTTGGTAGTCCTAGCTCTTATAATAGCTGAGATCTAGATTTTCACACGGACAGACAGACGGACAGACGGACATGGCTATATCGACTCGGCTGTTGATCCTGAGCCAGAATATATATACTTTATGGGGTCTGAGGTGTCTCCTTGTGCCTGTTACATACATTTTCGGTTTGAACAAAGTTATAATACCCTTCTACTCTATGAGTAGCGGGTATAAAAAAAAAAACATTTTTGCACACATTTAATTTTTGATGCGGGCGGGACTCGAACCCGTAAATGCAAAATAGTACTGTTCGTTTTGCAGTCCACAACTTAACCCATTTCACCACCGTACACAACGATTCGACACAATGCTGCAAGCAGCGCTGCCGGCAGCGCTGCTTACAGCTATGGAAAACGTTAAGCTGAATAACTTCTGTGTTTATTATCCGATTGTTACCAAATTTTCAGAGATCATCTGGCTAGCCATAGTTATCATGGAAACCGAAAATGAACAATATGGCATCAAAATTGCGCTTGTAATCAATTTTTTTCGAATTATAGGGGTGGAAGGGGGCGTGGCCAAAATCCAAAATAAACTTGATCAGCGTGCAATAATAACACATATTGTCACCAAATTTGGTAGTCCTAGCTCTTATAATAGCTGAGATCTAGATTTTCACACGGACAGACAGACGGACAGACGGACATGGCTATATCGACTCGGCTGTTGATCCTGAGCCAGAATATATATACTTTATGGGGTCTGAGGTGTCTCCTTGTGCCTGTTACATACATTTTCGGTTTGAACAAAGTTATAATACCCTTCTACTCTATGAGTAGCGGGTATAAAAAAAAAACATTTTTGCACACATTTAATTTTTGATGCGGGCGGGACTCGAACCCGTAAATGCAAAATAGTACTGTTCGTTTTGCAGTCCACAACTTAACCCATTTCACCACCGTACACACGATTCGACACAATGCTGCAAGCAGCGCTGCCGGCAGCGCTGCTTACAGCTATGGAAAACGTTAAGCTGAATAACTTCTGTGTTTATTATCCGATTGTTACCAAATTTTCAGAGATCATCTGGCTAGCCATAGTTATCATGGAAACCGAAAATGAACAATATGGCATCAAAATTGCGCTTGTAATCAATTTTTTTCGAATTACAGGGGTGGAAGGGGGCGTGGCCAAAATCCAAAATAAACTTGATCAGCGTGCAATAATAACACATATTGTCACCAAATTTGGTAGTCCTAGCTCTTATAATAGCTGAGATCTAGATTTTCACACGGACAGACAGACGGACAGACGGACATGGCTATATCGACTCGGCTGTTGATCCTGAGCCAGAATATATATACTTTATGGGGTCTGAGGTGTCTCCTTGTGCCTGTTACATACATTTTCGGTTTGAACAAAGTTATAATACCCTTCTACTCTATGAGTAGCGGGTATAAAAAAAAAAACATTTTTGCACACATTTAATTTTTGATGCGGGCGGGACTCGAACCCGTAAATGCAAAATAGTACTGTTCGTTTTGCAGTCCACAACTTAACCCATTTCACCACCGTACACACGATTCGACACAATGCTGCAAGCAGCGCTGCCGGCAGCGCTGCTTACAGCTATGGAAAACGTTAAGCTGAATAACTTCTGTGTTTATTATCCGATTGTTACCAAATTTTCAGAGATCATCTGGCTAGCCATAGTTATCATGGAAACCGAAAATGAACAATATGGCATCAAAATTGCGCTTGTAATCAATTTTTTTCGATTTACAGGGGTGGAAGGGGGCGTGGCCAAAATCCAAAATAAACTTGATCAGCGTGCAATAATAACACATATTGTCACCAAATTTGGTAGTCCTAGCTCTTATAATAGCTGAGATCTAGATTTTCACACGGACAGACAGACGGACAGACGGACATGGCAATATCGACTCGGCTGTTGATCCTGAGCCAGAATATATATACTTTATGGGGTCTGAGGTGTCTCCTTGTGCCTGTTACATACATTTTCGGTTTGAACAAAGTTATAATACCCTTCTACTCTATGAGTAGCGGGTATAAAAAAAAAAACATTTTTGCACACATTTAATTTTTGATGCGGGCGGGACTCGAACCTGTAAATGCATAATAGTACTGTTCGTTTTGCAGTCCACAACTTAACCCATTTCACCACCGTACACGCACACACGATTCGATACAATGCTGCAAGCAGCGCTGCCGGCAGCGCTGCTTACAGCTATGGAAAACGTTAAGCTGAATAACTTCTGTGTTTATTATCCGATTGTTACCAAATTTTCAGAGATCATCTGGCTAGCCATAGTTATCATGGAAACCGAAAATGAACAATATGGCATCAAAATTGCGCTTGTAATCAATTTTTTTCGAATTATAGGGGTGGAAGGGGGCGTGGCCAAAATCCAAAATAAACTTGATCAGCGTGCAATAATAACACATATTGTCACCAAACTTGGTAGTCCTAGCTCTTATAATAGCTGAGATCTAGATTGTCACACGGACAGACAGACGGACAGACGGACATGGCTATATCGACTCGGCTGTTGATCCTGAGCCAGAATATATATACTTTATGGGGTCTGAGGTGTCTCCTTGTGCCGGTTACATACATTTTCGGTTTGAACAAAGTTAAAATACCCTTCTATTTTATGAGTAGCGGGTATAAAAAAAAAACATTTTTGCACACATTTAATTTTTGATGCGGGCGGGACTCGAACCCGTAAATGCAAAATAGTACTGTTCGTTTTGCAGTCCACAACTTAACCCATTTCACCACCGTACACACGATTCGACACAATGCTGCAAGCAGCGCTGCCGGCAGCGCTGCTTACAGCTATGGAAAACGTTAAGCTGAATAACTTCTGTGTTTATTATCCGATTGTTACCAAATTTTCAGAGATCATCTGGCTAGCCATAGTTATCATGGAAACCGAAAATGAACAATATGGCATCAAAATTGCGCTTGTAATCAATTTTTTTCGATTTACAGGGGCGGAAGGGGGCGTGGCCAAAATCCAAAATAAACTTGATCAGCGTGCAATAATAACACATTTTGTCCCCAAATTTGGTAGTCCTAGCTCTTATAATAGCTGAGATCTAGATTTTCACACGGACAGACAGACGGACAGACGGACATGGCTATATCGACTCGGCTGTTGATCCTGAGCCAGAATATATATACTTTATGGGGTCTGAGGTGTCTCCTTGTGCCTGTTACATACATTTTCGGTTTGAACAAAGTTATAATACCCTTCTACTCTATGAGTAGCGGGTATAAAAAAAACATTTTTGCACACATTTAATTTTTGATGCGGGCGGGACTCGAACCCGTAAATGCATAATAGTACTGTTCGTTTTGCAGTCCACAACTTAACCCATTTCACCACCGTACACGAAACGATTCGACACAATGCTGCAAGCAGCGCTGCCGGCAGCGCTGCTTACAGCTATGGAAAACGTTAAGCTGAATAACTTCTGTGTTTATTATCCGATTGTTACCAAATTTTCAGAGATCATCTGGCTAGCCATAGTTATCATGGAAACCGAAAATGAACAATATGGCATCAAAATTGCGCTTGTAATCAATTTTTTCGAATTACAGGGGTGGAAGGGGGCGTGGCCAAAATCCAAAATAAACTTGATCAGCGTGCAATAATAACACATATTGTCACCAAATTTGGTAGTCCTAGCTCTTATAATAGCTGAGATCTAGATTTTCACACGGACAGACAGACGGACAGACGGACATGGCTATATCGACTCGGCTGTTGATCCTGAGCCAGAATATATATACTTTATGGGGTCTGAGGTGTCTCCTTGTGCCTGTTACATACATTTTCGGTTTGAACAAAGTTATAATACCCTTCTACTCTATGAGTAGCGGGTATAAAAAAAAAACATTTTTGCACACATTTAATTTTTGATGCGGGCGGGACTCGAACCCGTAAATGCAAAATAGTACTGTTCGTTTTGCAGTCCACAACTTAACCCATTTCACCACCGTACACACGATTCGACACAATGCTGCAAGCAGCGCTGCCGGCAGCGCTGCTTACAGCTATGGAAAACGTTAAGCTGAATAACTTCTGTGTTTATTATCCGATTGTTACCAAATTTTCAGAGATCATCTGGCTAGCCATAGTTATCATGAAAACCGAAAATGAACAATATGGCATCAAAATTGCGCTTGTAATCAATTTTTTTCGAATTACAGGGGTGGAAGGGGGCGTGGCCAAAATCCAAAATAAACTTGATCAGCGTGCAATAATAACACATATTGTCACCAAATTTGGTAGTCCTAGCTCTTATAATAGCTGAGATCTAGATTTTCACACGGACAGACAGACGGACAGACGGACATGGCTAATATCGACTCGGCTGTTGATCCTGAGCCAGAATATATATACTTTATGGGGTCTGAGGTGTCTCCTTGTGCCTGTTACATACATTTTCGGTTTGAACAAAGTTATAATACCCTTCTACTCTATGAGTAGCGGGTATAAAAAAAAAAACATTTTTGCACACATTTAATTTTTGATGCGGGCGGGACTCGAACCCGTAAATGCAAAATAGTACTGTTCGTTTTGCAGTCCACAACTTAACCCATTTCACCACCGTACACGAAACGATTCGACACAATGCTGCAAGCAGCGCTGCCGGCAGCGCTGCTTACAGCTATGGAAAACGTTAAGCTGAATAACTTCTGTGTTTATTATCCGATTGTTACCAAATTTTCAGAGATCATCTGGCTAGCCATAGTTATCATGGAAACCGAAAATGAACAATATGGCATCAAAATTGCGCTTGTAATCAATTTTTTTCGAATTATAGGGGTGGAAGGGGGCGTGGCCAAAATCCAAAATAAACTTGATCAGCGTGCAATAATAACACATATTGTCACCAAATTTGGTAGTCCTAGCTCTTATAATAGCTGAGATCTAGATTTTCACACGGACAGACAGACGGACAGACGGACATGGCTATATCGACTCGGCTGTTGATCCTGAGCCAGAATATATATACTTTATGGGGTCTGAGGTGTCTCCTTGTGCCTGTTACATACATTTTCGGTTTGAACAAAGTTATAATACCCTTCTATTCTATGAGTAGGAAAAAAAAAAAACATTTTTGCACACATTTAATTTTTGATGCGGGCGGGACTCGAACCCGTAAATGCAAAATAGTACTGTTCGTTTTGCAGTCCACAACTTAACCCATTTCACCACCGTACACACGATTCGACTTCGACACAATGCAAGCAACGGCAGCGCTGCTTACAGCTATGGAAAACGTTAAGCTGAATAACTTCTGTGTTTATTATCCGATTGTTACCAAATTTTCAGAGATCATCTGGCTAGCCATAGTTATCATGGAAACCGAAAATGAACAATATGGCATCAAAATTGCGCTTGTAATCAATTTTTTTCGATTTACAGGGGTGGAAGGGGGCGTGGCCAAAATCCAAAATAAACTTGATCAGCGTGCAATAATAACACATATTGTCACCAAATTTGGTAGTCCTAGCTCTTATAATAGCTGAGATCTAGATTTTCACACGGACAGACAGACGGACAGACGGACATGGCAATATCGACTCGGCTGTTGATCCTGAGCCAGAATATATATACTTTATGGGGTCTGAGGTGTCTCCTTGTGCCTGTTACATACATTTTCGGTTTGAACAAAGTTATAATACCCTTCTACTCTATGAGTAGCGGGTATAAAAAAAAAACATTTTTGCATACATTTAATTTTTGATGCGGGCGGGACTCGAACCTGTAAATGCATAATAGTACTGTTCGTTTTGCAGTCCACAACTTAACCCATTTCACCACCGTACACGCACACACGATTCGACACAATGCTGCAAGCAGCGCTGCCGGCAGCGCTGCTTACAGCTATGGAAAACGTTAAGCTGAATAACTTCTGTGTTTATTATCCGATTGTTACCAAATTTTCAGAGATCATCTGGCTAGCCATAGTTATCATGGAAACCGAAAATGAACAATATGGCATCAAAATTGCGCTTGTAATCAATTTTTTTCGAATTATAGGGGTGGAAGGGGGCGTGGCCAAAATCCAAAATAAACTTGATCAGCGTGCAATAATAACACATATTGTCACCAAATTTGGTAGTCCTAGCTCTTATAATAGCTGAGATCTAGATTTTCACACGGACAGACAGACGGACAGACGGACATGGCTATATCGACTCGGCTGTTGATCCTGAGCCAGAATATATATACTTTATGGGGTCTGAGGTGTCTCCTTGTGCCTGTTACATACATTTTCGGTTTGAACAAAGTTATAATACCCTTCTACTCTATGAGTAGCGGGTATAAAAAAAAAAACATTTTTGCACACATTTAATTTTTGATGCGGGCGGGACTCGAACCCGTAAATGCAAAATAGTACTGTTCGTTTTGCAGTCCACAACTTAACCCATTTCACCACCGTACACGCACACGATTCGACACAATGCTGCAAGCAGCGCTGCCGGCAGCGCTGCTTACAGCTATGGAAAACGTTAAGCTGAATAACTTCTGTGTTTATTATCCGATTGTTACCAAATTTTCAGAGATCATCTGGCTAGCCATAGTTATCATGGAAACCGAAAATGAACAATATGGCATCAAAATTGCGCTTGTAATCAATTTTTTTCGAATTATAGGGGTGGAAGGGGGCGTGGCCAAAATCCAAAATAAACTTGATCAGCGTGCAATAATAACACATATTGTCACCAAATTTGGTAGTCCTAGCTCTTATAATAGCTGAGATCTAGATTTTCACACGGACAGACAGACGGACAGACGGACATGGCTATATCGACTCGGCTGTTGATCCTGAGCCAGAATATATATACTTTATGGGGTCTGAGGTGTCTCCTTGTGCCTGTTACATACATTTTCGGTTTGAACAAAGTTATAATACCCTTCTACTTTATGAGTAGCGGGTATAAAAAAAAAACATTTTTGCACACATTTAATTTTTGATGCGGGCGGGACTCGAACCCGTAAATGCAAAATAGTACTGTTCGTTTTGCAGTCCACAACTTAACCCATTTCACCACCGTACACACGATTCGACACAATGCTGCAAGCAGCGCTGCTTACAGCTATGGAAAACGTTAAGCTGAATAACTTCTGTGTTTATTATCCGATTGTTACCAAATTTTCAGAGATCATCTGGCTAGCCATAGTTATCATGGAAACCGAAAATGAACAATATGGCATCAAAATTGCGCTTGTAATCAATTTTTTTCGAATTACAGGGGCGGAAGGGGGCGTGGCCAAAATCCAAAATAAACTTGATCAGCGTGCAATAATAACACATTTTGTCACCAAATTTGGTAGTCCTAGCTCTTATAATAGCTGAGATCTAGATTTTCACACGGACAGACAGACGGACAGACGGACATGGCTATATCGACAAGAGGCAATATCGACTCGGCTGTTGATCCTGAGCCAGAATATATATACTTTATGGGGTCTGAGGTGTCTCCTTGTGCCTGTTACATACATTTTCGGTTTGAACAAAGTTATAATACCCTTCTACTCTATGAGTAGCGGGTATAAAAAAAACATTTTTGCAACATTTAATTTTTGATGCGGGCGGGACTCGAACCCGTAAATGCATAATAGTACTGTTCGTTTTGCAGTCCACAACTTAACCCATTTCACCACCGTACACGCAACGATTCGACACAATGCTGCAAGCAGCGCTGCCGGCAGCGCTGCTTACAGCTATGGAAAACGTTAAGCTGAATAACTTCTGTGTTTATTATCCGATTGTTACCAAATTTTCAGAGATCATCTGGCTAGCCATAGTTATCATGGAAACCGAAAATGAACAATATGGCATCAAAATTGCGCTTGTAATCAATTTTTTTCGAATTATAGGGGTGGAAGGGGGCGTGGCCAAAATCCAAAATAAACTTGATCAGCGTGCAATAATAACACATATTGTCACCAAATTTGGTAGTCCTAGCTCTTATAATAGCTGAGATCTAGATTTTCACACGGACAGACAGACGGACAGACGGACATGGCTATATCGACTCGGCTGTTGATCCTGAGCCAGAATATATATACTTTATGGGGTCTGAGGTGTCTCCTTGTGCCTGTTACATACATTTTCGGTTTGAACAAAGTTATAATACCCTTCTACTCTATGAGTAGCGGGTATAAAAAAAAAACATTTTTGCACACATTTAATTTTTGATGCGGGCGGGACTCGAACCCGTAAATGCAAAATAGTACTGTTCGTTTTGCAGTCCACAACTTAACCCATTTCACCACCGTACACACGATTCGACACAATGCTGCAAGCAGCGCTGCCGGCAGCGCTGCTTACAGCTATGGAAAACGTTAAGCTGAATAACTTCTGTGTTTATTATCCGATTGTTACCAAATTTTCAGAGATCATCTGGCTAGCCATAGTTATCATGTAAACCGAAAATGAACAATATGGCATAAAAATTGCGCTTGTAATCAATTTTTTTCGATTTACAGGGGCGGAAGGGGGCGTGGCCAAAATCCAAAACAAACTTGATCAGCGTGCAATAATAACACATTTTGTCCCCAAATTTGGTAATCCTAGCTCTTATAATAGCTGAGATCTAGATTTTCACACGGACAGACAGACGGACAGACGGACAGACAGACAGACGGACATGGCAATATCGACTCGGCTGTTGATCCTGAGCCAGAATATATATACTTTATGGGGTCTGAGGTGTCTCCTTGTGCCTGTTACATACATTTTCGGTTTGAACAATGTTATAAT
>JAEIGP010000650.1:0-21646 GCA_018904095.1 Zaprionus ghesquierei | reverse complement strand
CCGGCGGTTAACGCGCGCGGCTCTTACTAATCAGGTGTCAGGCGGAGCCGTGACAATGAAAGATTAGGAGTTTACTTTTTATGTTTTATTACACCGAGCCAAGCGGAGAGTTTTTTTAAATGCAAAATTACACAGAAAATCACAGCGCGACCACGTGCGTATGCGACTCGCTTCGGTTTCGTATCTGAGTGACAGTGTGACCAAGCTTTGCGATCATTAAAATGCACGAAGACTGAATATAAAATACAAGAATTCAACTTAGGAGCTAGCATGAAAACGAAACACATTGTTGCGATCTCATATTCGTAGCGGCCACGCAAATCTGCAGTGTCTGCCGGCTACGTATCGACATCCGGCATAATGCTTACGTTGCAGTATGCCGATGTTGTCGTATTTCATGCGCCCGTGGGAGCGACGTTTGCTTTAGTTAACTACCCCCCCCAAGACGGAGGCCGCCCTCGGCCGACCTTAACTCAGCAATCGCCACGTTCAGTTGTCTTGCGGACCTCTTGGCCTTCCAGGCGCGCCAGCCCACAATGGCAACACATAACAGGAGGCAACATGATGCTGCTACGGTCAGTGCCACTCGCTGGGGTCGTTCGGCGTTGAATTCTTCTCTGAACCTACGGATTGTCTCTAAGTTACCTTCATTTAGGCGATGAAGGTACGGGAGACTGAGCACGCTTTGGTGGGAGGTTATGTTCAGCAGAGGGAATTTTGCTACCCCCGGCACTCTGTTCTGGATCCCGTTCTGGTTGACGTACAGGGTTCCGTTAATAACGGCACGTCAGGCGAAGTTAACAAGATGCGTACCATGCACCCAGATTTCAGAGCCGTTGTCCACTTGTACCTTGGCGGCCCTGTCGTTGATGATGACGATCCCCTCATCTACATAGGTGATGGGGTCCAGGCTGCTGGGTTGTATTTCGCAGTGCGCCTCGCCGCCTGCATGGAGTTCTTTCGCACAAGAGCTGCCTGATGATAGCTGGCAGAAGGTGGCGCTGGTTGATGCGGTGCAAGCTTTGACGGTGTGGATCTCGTTGTCGCATTCTGCGATAACGCCATCATTTAAACGTAGCATGGCTCCTTCGTGACTGACGGGGAAAATAGTAATTTTCTAACAGGCGAACTTAATTACCAGAAATTTAATGATAAAGTGTAATGCGTTATTGGACTGCAGAACCTTTACGGACGATACGGACATGAGGTCCCCTATGGGGGTGTTGGTGGGCTCCTCTAGCCAAACTGATAGCGACTGCTACGAATCTTTTCGTAAATTAAAACTAGCTCTTTCAACTCTTGTACTGTCCTAGCTTGATACAAATTACTCTTACTACTTCTTGAATCGGAGAGTAATAGAGTACCTTCAATAGAGTACTCTATTAAGCTTTTCTCGTCCAAACTAACTGGCTTGTCTATTTCCATGAGACTGTATAAATATTCTCTAGTCCTCACCTACACGCTAGCGCCGATTTCGTAACATACGATGAACTTCAATTGACGAAATTGATGCTCCAAACTCTGCCAACAATACATGTTTAAGTGAATTCCAATCAGAAATTCCGTTTTGGCTGCGCATGAACATTTTTGTTCGCAATTCTCTAACCCATAATGCTAAGATTTCGTCTCTGTTCATGTTGTTACTGTTGTTGCTCGTGCTTTACAAGTATATAAAATATTTTGAAAACAGAATATTCTTTTCTTGATGGTAAATACAATTAAATTGTTTTAAATATTTTGCAACTTTAAACCTTTTGTTTATAAATTTAAACAATATAAAATTTAAATAAAACTCAATAACCTACTGTTACCTAACGGTCGTTGCACTGCAGTCCTGTATGTAGAACACGCAGCTGTTAAATTCGTCGCTCCGCTTTGCTTGATATCACCCTCTGTGATTTTCTCACTGCAACTCAGGCTCTCTACTAACTGCCTGCTCCGGAGTACTCGAACTCTTTACAATTCGCTTTCAGCATCTACCGAGTCAATCCGAACTCCCACGTACACGCACTCCTTACAGATCGTCGCTTCTAGCCTCTGCCAAGCCAATCTACTCTCTCACGCACACGCACTCTCTTCAGATCGTCGCTTCCAGCTTTTGCCAAGCCAATTTGCACTCGTCGTTCGCTATGTGTTACGACAGAATACACACTATTCGTCTCGCTCTATCTCACTGCAAACATCTAGCAACTGGCGCCAGTCCGTACAAAAATTTTTAACGGTTTGCCACTTCCAGTGAATTGAATTTAAAAATGTCACGCCGCTATTTTGGGATTTGATTTCCACAATATTCGCCACTTTGCCTTATAATTTGAAAGAATTATAATGCAACCAAGTCTTTTCTGTGTCACTGTTGTTCTTTTTTTTGCTCTCACAAATCTACTGCGCATTAAAATTATTTCACAATGATCTTCTCATTTACGTCGCATAAGACGCTATATCCCACTTCTGACTCACTAGCTGAGTCGATTGAGCCATGTCCGTCTGTCCGTTTGAACGTCTAGATCTCAGGTATTACAAAAGCTAGAGACACCATATTTCACATGAAGATTCCTGTATACCATAGGTTGATCGAGTTTATTTTCACGTCCACCGCCGACGCAAATCGATAATTTTCGATTATCAGGAGAAGTATTGAAGTTACAGCTTTCTGCTTTGGTATGAACATAAATAATTGCAATATAAATCTATTCCCCAAATTACAATCCAATCGGACGAAGAAGTTATCCATGTTTCCGTGTACTTCCACTGCTTGCGCCTGTGCTGCGCGTCGTGACGTCATTGTCATGATGCTTCGTTTCAGCCGTAGCGAGTGTAAAGCTATGCCGTTTTCACATAAACTTGTGCCAAGTTTTTATTGGAATTAAATTTGTGATAATTTGCTTCGAAACTAGGCGAATGGTATCTTACTGTCGGGCACGCTCGACTGTAGCTTTTTTACTTGTTTTTTACTTTAGTTTTTGACTTTGGATAAATATTGTAATTATGGCCTTTTACGGTCAGAATATGATTGTAGCCGTTCTTTATTGTTCCGCAAATAATTTTGATGAACGAGCAGCTGGGTAGCGGGTATATTACAGTCGAGCACACTCGACTATATCTTTCTTACGTGTTTTATTTTTTACTTATATTATTTATGTATATTGTAAGTGCATGACCTTTTACAGTCAAAATATTATTGTAGCCGGTCTTTATTGTTTCGCAAGTAATTTTGATGTACAAACAGCTGGGTAGCGGGTATATAACAGTCGAGCGTACTCGACTGTAGCTTTTTTACTTGTTTTCTGGAAGTTTTTGAAGTTTTCCCTAGAATTTGATTGATCAATTTGATAAGTCTATTATCAATTGGCATCAACAGATCGCTTATCACAGTAGGTGTTATATTAGAGTAAGACATAAAGATAATAATACAATAGCTCACATAACTTTGAAAACATAATTTTATTCAATTTAATTTAGCATCTTATAAGCTCTTGAATTTTATAAGTATCATATGTTCTAAAATAGGAAAGATTCGATTAAAAAGTTTGTTTGTATAAATTATAAAAAGGGTTGGCCGGCGGTTAACGCGCGCGGCTCTTACTAATCAGGTGTCAGGCGGAGCCGTGACAATGAAAGATTAGGAGTTTACTTTTTATGTTTTATTACACCGAGCCAAGCGGAGAGTTTTTTTAAATGCAAAATTACACAGAAAATCACAGCGCGATCACGTGCGTATGCGACTCGCTTCGGTTTCGTATCTGAGTGACAGTGTGACCAAGCTTTGCGATCATTAAAATGCACGAAGACTGAATATAAAATACAAGAATTCAACTTAGGAGCTAGCATGAAAACGAAACACATTGTTGCGATCTCATATTCGTAGCGGCCACGCAAATCTGCAGTGTCTGCCGGCTACGTATCGACATCCGGCATAATGCTTACGTTGCAGTATGCCGATGTTGTCGTATTTCATGCGCCCGTGGGAGCGACGTTTGCTTTAGTTAACTACCCCCCCCTCAAGACGGAGGCCGCCCTCGGCCGACCTTAACTCAGCAATCGCCACGTTCAGTTGTCTTGCGGACCTCTTGGCCTTCCAGGCGCGCCAGCCCACAATGGCAACACATAACAGGAGGCAACATGATGCTGCTACGGTCAGTGCCACTCGCTGGGGTCGTTCGGCGTTGAATTCTTCTCTGAACCTACGGATTGCCTAAGTTACCTTCATTTAGGCGATGAAGGTACGGGAGACTGAGCACGCTTTGGTGGGAGGTGATGTTCAGCAGAGGGAATTTTGCTACCCCCGGCACTCTGTTCTGGATCCCGTTCTGGTTGACGTACAGGGTTCCGTTAATGACGGCACGTCAGGCGAAGTTAACAAGATGCGTACCATGCACCCAGATTTCAGAGCCGTTGTCCACTTGTACCTTGGCGGCCCTGTCGTTGATGATGACGATCCCCTCATCTACATAGGTGATGGGGTCCAGGCTGCTGGGTTGTATTTCGCAGTGCGCCTCGCCGCCTGCATGGAGTTCTTTCGCACAAGAGCTGCCTGATGATAGCTGGCAGAAGGTGGCGCTGGTTGATGCGGTGCAAGCTTTGACGGTGTGGATCTCGTTGTCGCATTCTGCGATAACGCCATCATTTAAACGTAGCATGGCTCCTTCGTGACTGACGGGGAAAATAGTAATTTTCTAACAGGCGAACTTAATTACCAGAAATTTAATGATAAAGTGTAATGCGTTATTGGACTGCAGAACCTTTACGGACGATACGGACATGAGGTCCCCTATGGGGGTGTTGGTGGGCTCCTCTAGCCAAACTGATAGCGACTGCTACGAATCTTTTCGTAAATTAAAACTAGCTCTTTCAACTCTTGTACTGTCCTAGCTTGATACAAATTACTCTTACTACTTCTTGAATCGGGAATACCTTCAATAGAGTACTCTATTAAGCTTTTCTCGTCCAAACTAACTGGCTTGTCTATTTCCATGAGACTGTATAAATATTCTCTAGTCCTCACCTACACGCTAGCGCCGATTTCGTAACATACGATGAACTTCAATTGACGAAATTGATGCTCCAAACTCTGCCAACAATACATGTTTAAGTGAATTCCAATCAGAAATTCCGTTTTGGCTGCGCATGAATATTTTTGTTCGCAATTCTCTAACCCATAATGCTAAGATTTCGTCTCTGTTCATGTTGTTACTGTTGTTGCTCGTGCTTTACAAGTATATAAAATATTTTGAAAACAGAATATTCTTTTCTTGATGGTAAATACAATTAAATTGTTTTAAATATTTTGCAACTTTAAACCTTTTGTTTATAAATTTAAACAATATAAAATTTAAATAAAACTCAATAACCTACTGTTACCTAACGGTCGTTGCACTGCAGTCCTGTATGTAGAACACGCAGCTGTTAAATTCGTCGCTCCGCTTTGCTTGATATCACCCTCTGTGATTTTCTCACTGCAACTCAGGCTCTCTACTAACTGCCTGCTCCGGAGTACTCGAACTCTTTACAATTCGCTTTCAGCATCTACCGAGTCAATCCGAACTCCCACGTACACGCACTCCTTACAGATCGTCGCTTCTAGCCTCTGCCAAGCCAATCTACTCTCTCACGCACACGCACTCTCTTCAGATCGTCGCTTCCAGCTTTTGCCAAGCCAATTTGCACTCGTCGTTCGCTATGTGTTACGACAGAATACACACTAGTCGTCTCGCTCTATCTCACTGCAGACATCTAGCAACTGGCGCCAGTCCGTACAAAAATTTTTAACGGTTTGCCACTTCCAGTGAATTGAATTTAAAAATGTCACGCCGCTATTTTGGGATTTGATTTCCACAATATTCGCCACTTTGCCTTATAATTTGAAAGAATTATAATGCAACCAAGTCTTTTCTGTATCACTGTTGTTCTTTTTTTTGCTCTCACAAATCTACTGCGCATTAAAATTATTTCACAATGATCTTCTCATTTACGTCGCATAAGACGCTATATCCCACTTCTGACTCACTAGCTGAGTCGATTGAGCCATGTCCGTCTGTCCGTTTGAACGTCTAGATCTCAGGTATTACAAAAGCTAGAGACACCATATTTCACATGAAGATTCCTGTATACCATAGGTTGATCGAGTTTATTTTCACGTCCACCGCCGACGCAAATCGATAATTTTCGATTATCAGGAGAAGTATTGAAGTTACAGCTTTCTGCTTTGGTATGAACATAAATAATTGCAATATAAATCTATTCCCCAAATTACAATCCAATCGGACGAAGAAGTTATCCATGTTTCCGTGTACTTCCACTGCTTGCGCCTGTGCTGCGCGTCGTGACGTCATTGTCATGATGCTTCGTTTCAGCCGTAGCGTGTGTAAAGCTATGCCGTTTTCACATAAACTTGTGCCAAGTTTTTATTGGAATTAAATTTGTGATAATTTGCTTCGAAACTAAGCGAATGGTATCTTACTGTCGGGCACGCTCGACTGTAGCTTTTTTACTTGTTTTTTACTTTAGTTTTTGACTTTGGATAAATATTGTAATTATGGCCTTTTACGGTCAGAATATGATTGTAGCCGTTCTTTATTGTTCCGCAAATAATTTTGATGAACGAGCAGCTGGGTAGCGGGTATATTACAGTCGAGCACACTCGACTATATCTTTCTTACGTGTTTTATTTTTTACTTATATTATTTATGTATATTGTAAGTCCATGACCTTTTACAGTCAAAATATTATTGTAGCCGGTCTTTATTGTTTCGCAAGTAATTTTGATGTACAAACAGCTGGGTAGCGGGTATATAACAGTCGAGCGTACTCGACTGTAGCTTTTTTACTTGTTTTCTGGAAGTTTTTGAAGTTTTCCCTAAATTGAATTTGATTGATCAATTTGATAAGTCTATTATCAATTGGCATCAACAGATCGCTTATCACAGTAGGTGTTATATTAGAGTAAGACATAAAGATAATAATACAATAGCTCACATAACTTTGAAAACATAATTTTATTCAATTTAATTTAGCATCTTATAAGCTCTTGAATTTTATAACGTTTTACACGTTTCGAGTCGGATTAATGATCTGTCTTGCGACTAAGATCAACGCTGGAATTATTAATAAAAAACTAAACGCAACGAATCCGTTTTACGTCTTTATTTTTTGAATGCCAACTTAAGACTGACTGTACAGAGTTTACTTGGTTTCTAAGCGGGCGCAGGAAATGTAATGTCAGCATTTAGTGCTCACAGAGTTCATTGAATTATTGTATAACAATCTTGCGCGCGCTTCATATTTCGATCTGTTTACATGTTTTGCCTACGCAAGCTTATTTGTATGGTCTGGGGGTCTGTTGATGTGAGCATAATATGTGAAGCATAATATGCTACTATATATAATCCGATCGGACAATAAACACAGAAGTTATCCGTGTTAACGTTTTCCGTAGTTGCACTGCTTGCGCCTTTGCAGCATATCGTGACGCCATCATCCCGATGCTTCGTTTCAGCCGTAGCGTGTGTAAAGCTGGCTGCTACGACGTTTTCTTATGAAGATGGCACTATTCAAGGATACATAGATCTGATTTAAACAATAGGTGGAAAATTAGTTTGTGCAGTGTTTTTTGATGGAAATAAAAGTGTGATAGTTTTTTTAAAAACTGGGTGATTGATATCTTACTGTCGGGCTCCACTGTTGCTTTCCGAGCTTGTTTTTAGTTGCTAGAGCTATCTGTTATATGCATTTAAATCATTACCTCGTCTCGTTCAAAAGTTATGACTTTTACCACGTCAAATGCCAAAAGCCGCCACTATGCGTCGTTCTCCTCCAACAACTCGTTGCTTCCACGTCCCTACATCAAGGATCTGTGCAAGATGGTGGGCGCCCTCAAAGAGGCCTCCTTCAGCAAGGAGGCCAGCTGGATAAAGGCACCCGTCTCCAACGCTGACATCTTCGTTGATGGTTTCTATGTGCAGGCCGTTGTCGAGGCCATTCGAAAATTGAACGAGACACGCCAATGGCAACGTGTACAACTCACCACGGATTGCCCGTTTAGTCATGACCAGATCATAAGATATGGCTACGTTGTAAATCGTAGAGAAACCTAACTATTCGCTTCCGTACATATATAATTATTTAGCTATCTAATAATCACATAACCGATCCATAAGCCATTGGTGTTTCTACATAATTGAGACATTTTTAAAGAACTACGTCTAAACGTAAACCAATCATCTGTCGACAAATGGAAAGTTTTATTTCTTAGCTGCGGACTATGTTGAATCTCTTAAGGTCCTTGTCTACTATTTATCTGTCTAAAACTTTGTTTTTGTACTTTCAGTTAGTTTATCCGGAAATACTGACTAATTTGCAACAATATGCAAAAACTGATAGTTAAGGGAGACACTCAATTCAATTGCTTGTTTACCATTTTATTTCATAAAACACAAGTTTGAATCTACAAAACAGAAAAATCCTCATTATACCCGCTACTCATAGAGTAGAAGGGTATTATAACTTTGTTCAAACCGAAAATGTATGTAACAGGCAGAAGGAGACACCTCCGACCCCATAAAGTATATATATTCTGGCTCAGGATCAACAGCCGAGTCGATATAGCCATGTCCGTCTGTCCGTCTGTCTGTCCGTGTGAAAATCTAGATCTCAGCTATTATAAGAGCTAGGACAACCAAATTTGGTGACAATATGTGTTATTATTGCACGCTGATCAAGTTTATTTTGGATTTTGGCCACGCCCCCTTCCGCCCCCGCAAATCGAAAAAACATTGATAACAAGTGCAATTTTGATGCCATATTGTTCATTCATAGCTAGCCAGATGATCTCTGAAAATTTGGTAACAATCGGATAATAAACACAGAAGTTATTCAGCTTAACGTTTTCCACAGCTGTAAGCAGCGCTGCCGGCAGCGCTGCTTGCAGCATTGTGC
Organism: Zaprionus ghesquierei; assembly: GCA_018904095.1. NCBI lineage: Eukaryota > Metazoa > Arthropoda > Insecta > Diptera > Drosophilidae > Zaprionus > Zaprionus ghesquierei. Next base: position 12,715 of record JAEIGP010000650.1, on the reverse strand, counting down.
CGAATCGTGTGTGCGTGTACGGTGGTGAAATGGGTTAAGTTGTGGACTGCAAAACGAACAGTACTATTATGCATTTACGGGCTCGAGTCCCGCCCGCATCAAAAATTAAATGTGTGCAAAAATGTTTTTTTTTTTTATTTTAGATTTTGACTTTTCATAAATATTATAAGTCCATAGCCTTTTACGGTCAAAATATGATTGTAGCCGTTTTTTTGTTCCGCAAATAAATTATGTACAAGCAGCTGGGTAGCGGGTATATTACAGTCGAGCACACTCGACTGTAGCTTTCTTACTTGTTTTACAATAAAACATATAATCACGAAACTAATAAAGCCATTAAAACTCTAAACAGAGAAAATATATATTGAATCACAAAGTATGTTTCTTGTTGTTGGGTTGGATCTACCGTCTTTTTATGATATATGCATATGAAGGTGTATCTGTATGTTTTAGAGTATATAATATTATCGTTTGATTAAATGATTTGTTTTCCAATTTGGTATATCAGCTCACATAATCCTTATCTACGAAGGAATTTCAAGCTACGACAAAATAGTTTCCTGATTAAAAAATTGAACGAAATGTCTAGAATCTAAGAGAAAAATATAACAAGAAAGGCTACTTTTGGCACGCCGAAGGTTTCATACCCTTTCAGTTATTCCAAATATTAATATATTAATATTTAATCGGCCAATATATGGTAGCTTAACGATATATTTGTCCGATTAATCCGATAAAATTTTCACAGCCATTAAAGAACATACATGGACATATATTGGAAAAGTTTCATGGCGATATCTTGAAAAAAGACATTAATCGGCCGATAGGATCTATGGCAGATATACGATAAACCGGTCCGACTTTGATAAAATTTGCACGGCTTTGAATGGACATACTAAGGCATAGATTGCGAATTTACGACACATCGGTCCGACACGGCTCGATCAAAATTATTTACAGCTTGCAGCAATGAAAAGCATGTACATTAAGTTTCATTAAGGCAGCTCTAAAACTGAAAGACTAGTTTGCGTTGCAACAGACGCACGGACGACAGACGGACATGGCTTTATAGGGTCGGAGATGTCTCTTAGGGTCAAAATCGTATAAAAAGTCAAGTTGAGATCTACAATTCCAAAAAACCTTGACTAACACAACTTAATAACTATCTTATGCTAATTTATCTTTTGTTTAGCTTTCGCCAGAGCGAATTCACATAAGTAGTTACATCACAGCAATCACGATGCCCATATGGACATCGGATTTCATTATGTACTTGAGAAACACTTTGGGACTGCGAAAATGACAGTACATTATGTTATCGGGACAATCGAGAAAGGGCCGATCCATGTCGTATATGGCATTAGGAGCACGGAAATAGCTCAGTTGCCCAACGGAATAGCGGCGTTATATCGATACACCGCGTGCAGAATCCAAAGGAGCAAGAAAGATGGCAAGCTGTTTCAAGGTAATCTATACATGATTTTCTTTGATTTTCAATGGTTTTCTTTTGGTTCACTCTATGCAAGTGTGCATGCGTATTACACACATATGCGTATCCCTTCTGTTCTAATCTAATAGTGTGTTTTGTTTTGATTCTCATTGCGACATATGTATGTACATATGTATGTATGCATGTGCTTATACACATTTGCATACGTAAAATAAGTTAGGACGGCTACAGTCAAGTGTTGACTGTATAAGACCATGAATTTTTTGAGAATTTGAAAAAATTCAGATTGAGAAAACTGTTATTAAACGTGTTTTTCAAAGAAATATAATAAACAACAAATAAAAAGGAAAAAAAACGGCTTGGAAAAAAACACTGCGTGCTTGCTTGCAGTGGGCGCAGTGCAAATCTATATGAAACGATAAATTACTTTTATGTTTATTATCCGATCGGAACTAAAATTTCAGCGATCGTTTGGCCAAAACTGATTACTGTAGCTTTATTATTGCGCTTGTTATACGGCTTATCGATTTGCGGGGACGGAAGTAGGCGTGGTGCAAATTTTAATAAAAATTTTACAACGTATGGTTCATATAAGTGTTGTCACAAAATTTGGTGGCTCTAGCTTTTTAAGGTTTCTGAGATATAGGCGCTTGCTGTACGATTTATCGATTTGCGGGGACAGAAGTAGGTGTAGTCCAAATTTTAAATATGTAAGAACGGCTACAGTCAATTGTTGACTGTATAAGACCATGGATTTTTTAAGTTTATGAAAAAATTCAGATTGAAAAAACTGTTATTAAACGCATTTTTCAAAGAAATATAATAAACAACACATATAATTTTCAGTTAGACGCCAAGCTGTCCAAGTAGTTGGAAAAAAACACTGTTTGGAAAAAGCACTGCTTGCTTGCTTGCAGTGGGCGCAGTGCAAATCTATATGAAACGTTGAATAACTTTTATGTTTATTTTCCGATCGGAACCAAATTTTCAGCGATCGTTTAGGCGGTGACAGTTATCATTCACACCAAACCTGAAAACTCTAGCTTTATTATTGCGCTTGCTATACGGTTTATTGATTTGCGGGGGCGGAAGTACGTGTGTCGCAAAATAGCCAGTGTGACCAGGTATCGAAAACTTTAATCACCCATATTATTACCGCTTAGCGATTCATGGCTAGGGTCTCACTGTTTCACTTACAGTTTGTTTTCAACATCTGATAACGTTAGTTGGCAGTTCCCTTTACGAAAACCAAAAACATTTTGATTGTGCGAAGTAAAATTGTAAAGCTATTTTACAGTCCCTTAAATAATTCAAGTCGTTTGCTTATAGTACATGCGCCCAAGCTTTCATATAATTTACAAAAATATATTTTAAAACTAAATTTTTAGTTAAACAAGTAAGAAAGCTACAGTCGAGTGTGCTCGACTGTAATATACCCGCTACCCAGCTGCTCGTACATCATTTATTTGCGGAACAAAAAAACGGCTACAATCATATTTTAACCGTAATAGGCTACGGACTTACAATATTTATGCAAAGTCAAAATATAAAATAAAAAAAAAAAAACATTTTTACACACATTTAATTTTTGATGCGGGCGGGACTCGAACTCGTTTTGCAGTCCACAACTTAACCCATTTCACCACCGTACACGCACACACGATTCGGCACAATGCTGCAAGCAGCGCTGCCGGCAGCGCTGCTTACAGCTATGGAACACGTTAAGCTGAATAACTTCTGTGTTTATTATCCGATTGTTACCAAATTTCAGAGATCATCTGGCTAGCTATAGTTATCATGTAAACCGAAAATGGACAATATGGCATCAAAATTGCTCTTGTAATCAATGTTTTTTCGATTTACAGGGGCGGAAGCGGGCGTGGCCAAAATTCAAAACAAACTTGATCAGCGTGCAATAATAACACATTTTGTCACCAAATTTGGTAGTTCTAGCTTCTATAATAGCTGAGATCTAGATTTTTACACGGACAGACAGACAACGTTTCATGAAGGTAGCTCAAAAAGGGAGGCAAAAACTTTTTCTTGGAAAAATAAGAAAAGTTCGATCTCCCTTACCATGACACGCATGCATGCGCAATCGAACCTTGTACCCATTACCTAAAAGGTCCACCACTTCCCCATTCGGCCATTAAGCCATTACGCAAATTTTGCCAAAGTTACATTATGAGACCATTCGGAAATTCTTGCACGACAAAAACAAAGTCTGAATGCATGATGCGTGTTGTTGTTGCCATTTATTCTCATAACTTAAACATACAAGTAAATAAAAAATAAAAATAAAAAATATAAGAAAAACCTGCGCTCTAACAATCGCACACAGCTGATTTAAGAGACTGTTACTTTTCCACTTGTTAACTAAGTTCATTGTGAGCAATTAAATAAGTTTTAAATAAAATACACGACCACCAACTAATGCATATTCAAAATTTTAAGTAGAAGTTCTTAAAAAAAAAAAAGTCAAAATCTAAAATAAAAAAAAAACATTTTTGCACACATTTAATTTTTGATGCGGGCGGGACTCGAACCCGTAAATGCATAATAGTACTGTTCGTTTTGCAGTCCACAACTTAACCCATTTTACCACCGTACAAGCACACACGATTCGGTACAATGCTGCAAGCAGCGCGCTGCCGGCAGCGCTGCTTACAGCTATGGAAATCGTTAAGCTGAATAACTTCTGTGTTTATTATCCGATGGTTACCAAATTTTCAGAGATCATCCCGCTAGCTATAGATATCAAGATATCAAACCGGAAATGAACAATATGGCATCAAAATTGCACTTGTAATCAATGTTTTTCGATTTACGGGGGCGGAAGGGGTGTGCCCAAAATCCATAATAAACTTGATCAGCGTGCAATAATATATTGTCACATATTGTCACCAAATTTAGTAGTCCTAGCTCTTATAATAGCGGAGATCTAGATTTTCACACGGACAGACAGACGGACAGACAGACAGACGGACATGGCTATATCGACTCGGCTGTTGATCCTGAGCCAGAATATATATACTTTATGGGGTCGGAGGTGTCTCCTTCTGCCTGTTACATACATTTTCGGTTTGAACAAAGTTATAATACCCTTCTACGCTGTGAGTAGCGGGTATAAAAAGCTGCGCTCCAACAATCGCACACAGTTGATTTAAGAGACTGTCACTTCTCCACTTATTAACTAAGATCATTGTGAGAAATTAAAAAAGTTTTATATAAAATACACGACCACCAATTATTGCATAATCAAAATTAATGTGAAAGTTCTTACAAAAAAAAAAAGAAAAAGCTTAAGCGGCATGAACTGGGAATCGAACCACGGGCCTGTCGGTTCAGGAGGTCATCGCTTTTCCACTAAGCTACTGACGCTGTTATCCAACAACTGCAAAAATTTGCATTGTAAGGCATTCTTATTATTATTTCCTGTACAAATAGAGAATTTGCGCTGCCGGCAGCTATGGAAAACGTCAAGCAGAATAACTTCTGTGTTTATTATCCGATTGTTACCAAACCAGAGACCATCTGGCTAGCTATAGTTATCATGTAAACCGAAAATGAACAATATGGCATCAAAATTGCGCTTGTAATCAATGTTTTTTCGATTTACAGGGGCGGAAGGGGGCGTGGCCAAAATCCAAAATAAACTTGATCAGCGTGCAATAATAACACATTTTGTCACCAAATTTGGTAGTCCTAGCTCTTATAATAGCTGAGATCTAGATTTTTACACGGACAGACAGACGGGCAGACAGACAGACGGACATGGCTGTATCGACTCGACTGATGATCCTGAGCCAGAATATATATACTTTATGGGGTCGGAGGTGTCTCCTTCTGCCTGTTACATACATTTTCGGTTTGAACAAAGTTATAATACCCTTCTACTCTATGAGTAGCGGGTATAAAAAAAGAAAAAGCTTAAGCGGCATGAAATGGGAATCGAACCACGGGCCTGTCAGTTCAAGAGTTCATCGCTTTTCCACTAAGCTACTGACGCTGTTATCCAACAACTGCAAATATTTGCATTGTAAGGCATTCTTATTATTTCCTGTACAAATAGAGAATTTGCGCTGCCGGAAGCTATGTTAAGCTGAATAACTTCTGTGTTTATTATCCGATTGTTACCAAATTTTCAGAGATCATCTGGCTAGCTATAGTTATCATGTAAACCGAAAATGGACAATATGGCATCAAAATTGCTCTTGTAATCAATGTTTTTTCGATTTACAGGGGCGGAAGCGGGCGTGGCCAAAATTCAAAACAAACTTGATCAGCGTGCAATAATAACACATTTTGTCACCAAATTTGGTAGTTCTAGCTTCTATAATAGCTGAGATCTAGATTTTTACACGGACAGACAGACAAAGTTTCATGAAGGTAGCTCAAAAAGGGAGGCAAAAACTTTTTCTTGGAAAAATAAGAAAAGTTCGATCTCCCTTACCATGACACGCATGCATGCGCAATCGAACCTTGTACCCATTACCTAAAAGGTCCACCACTTCCCCATTCGGCCATTAAGCCATTACGCAAATTTTGCCAAAGTTACATTATGAGACCATTCGGAAATTCTTGCACGACAAAAACAAAGTCTGAATGCAAGATGCGTGTTGTTGTTGCTATTTATTCTTATAACTTAAACATACAATTAAATAAAAAATAAAAATGAAAAAATATAAGAAAAAGCTGCGCTCTAACAATCGCACACAGCTGATTTAAGAGACTGTTACTTTTCCACTTTTTAACTAAGTTCATTGAGCAATTAAAAAAGTTTTAAATAAAATACACGACCACCAACTAATGCATATTCAAAATTTTAAGTAGAAGTTCTTAAAAAAAAAAAAAGTCAAAATCTAAAATAAAAAAAAAACATTTTTGCACACATTTAGTTTTTGATGCGGGCGGGACTCGAATCCGTAAATGCATAATAGTACTGTTCGTTTTGCAGTCTACAACTAACCCATTTCACCACCGTACACACACACACGATTCGGCACAATGCTGCCGGCAGCGCTGCTTACAGCTATGGAAAAAGTTAGGCTGAATAACTTCTGTGTTTATTATACCCGCTACTCATAGAGTAGAAGGGTATTATAACTTTGTTCAAACCGAAAATGTATGTAACAGGCAGAAGGAGACACCTCCGACCCCATAAAGTATATATATTCTGGCTCAGGATCAACAGCCGATTTGATATAGCCATGTCCGTCTGTCCGTCTCTCCGTCTGTCTGTCCGTGTGAAAGTCTAAATCTCAGCTATTATTAGAGCTAGGACAACCAAATTTGGTGACAATATGTGTTATTATTGCACGCTGGTCAAGTTTATTTTGGATTTTGGCCACGCCCCCTTCCGCCCCCGCAAATCGAAAAAACATTGATAACAAGTGCAATTTTGATGCCATATTGTTTCGGTTTATATGATAACAATAGCTAGCCAGATGATCTCTGAAAATTTGGTAACAATCGGATAGTAAACACAGAAGTTATTCAGCTTAACGTTTTCCATAGCTGTAAGCAGCGCTGCCGGCAGCATTGTGCCGAATCGTGTGTGTGTGTACGGTGGTGAAATGGGTTAGTTGTAGACTGCAAAACGAACAGTACTATTATGCATTTACGGATTCGAGTCCCGCCCGCATCAAAAACTAAATGTGTGCAAAAATGTTTTTTTTTTTTTATTTTATATTTTGACTTTGCATAAATATTATAAGTCCATAGCCTTTTACGGTCAAAATATGATTGAAGCCGTTTTTTTGTTCCGCAAATAAATTATGTACAAGCAGCTGGGTAGCGGATATATTACAGTCGAGCACACTCGAGTGTAGCTTTCTTACTTGTTATCCGATTGTTACCAAATTTTCAGAGATCATCTCGCTAGCTATAGATATCAAGATATCAAACCGGAAATGAACAATATGGCATCAAAATTGCACTTGTAATCAATGCTTTTCGATTTACGGGGGGCGGAAGGGGGCGTGCCCAAAATCCATAATAAACTTGATCAGCGTGCAATAATATATTGCCACAAACGTCAAGCAGAATAACTTCTGTGTTTATTATCCGATTGTTACCAAACCAGAGATCATCTGGCTAGCTATAGTTATCATGTAAACCGAAAATGAACAATATGGCATCAAAATTGCGCTTGTAATCAATGTTTTTTCGATTTACAGGGGCGGAAGGGGGCGTGGCCAAAATCCAAAATAAACTTGATCAGCGTGCAATAATAACACATTTTGTCACCAAATTTGGTAGTCCTAGCTCTTATAATAGCTGAGATTTAGATTTTCACACGGACAGACAGACGGACAGACAGACAGACGGACAGGCGGACATGGCTGTATCGACTCGGCTGATGATCCTGAGCCAGAATATATATACTTTATGGGGTCGGAGGTGTCTCCTTCTGCCTGTTACATACATTTTCGGTTTGAACAAAGTTATAATACCCTTCTACTCTATGAGTAGCGGGTATAAAAATAAATTGCGCAATTTAAATATATTTTACAAATAAATTCTTAATTAAAAAATAAATGGCGCAATTTATTTTTTAACTAAGAATTAAAAAATAAATCACGCAATTCATTTTTTAACTAAGACTTTAGTTTTAAAATATTTTTTAAAGGCAAGTTCTGGCACATGCAGTACAGAGTGATAGTGTGAACTCGCGTGATCATATAACGTTTATTTTACTTTTTAATAAAAAACAAGTAAGAAAACTACAGTCGAGTGTGCTCGACTGTAATATACCCGCTACCCAGCTGCTTGTACATAATTTATTTTCGGAACAAAAAAACGGCTTCAATCATTATTTGACCGTAAAAGGCTATGGACTTATAATATTTATGCAAAGTCAAAATATAAATTAAAAAAAAAAAACATTTTTGCACACATTTAATTTTTGATGCGGGCGGGACTCGAACCCGTAAATGCATAATAGTACTGTTCGTTTTGCAGTCCACAACTTAACCCATTTCACCACCGTACACGCACACACGATTCGGCACAATGCTGCAAGCAGCGCTGCCGGCAGCGCTGCTTACAGCTGTGGAAAACGTTAAGCTGAATAACTTCTGTGTTTATTATCCGATTGTTACCAAATTTTCAGAGATCATCTGGCTAGCTATGGTTATCAAGATATCAAACCGGAAATGAACAATATGGCATCAAAATGGCAACCCGTAAATGCATAATAGTACTGTTCGTTTTGCAGTCCACAACTTAACCCATTTCACCACCGTACACGCACACACGATTCGGCACAATGCTGCAAGCAGCGCTGCCGGCAGCGCTGCTTACAGCTGTGGAAAACGTTAAGCTGAATAACTTCTGTGTTTATTATCCGATTGTTACCAAATTTTCAGAGATCATCTGGCTAGCTATGGTTATCATGTAAACCGAAAATAAACAATATGGCATCAAAATTGCACTTGTTATCAATGTTTTTTCGATTTGCGGGGGCGTGGCCAAAATCCAAAGTAAACTTGATCAGCGTGCAATAATAACACATATTGTCACCAAATTTGGTTGTCCTAGCTCTTATAATAGCTGAGATCTAGATTTTCACACGGACAGATTTACGGACAGACGGACATGGCTATATCGACTCGGCTGTTGATCCTGAGCCAGAATATATATACTTTATGGGGTCGGAGGTGTCACCTTCTGCCTGTTACATACGTTTTCGGTTTGAACAAAGTTATAATACCCTTCTACTCTATGAGTAGCGGGTATAATAATCATAATATTTTGGTCTACACAAACTTACTTAGTTTGCGTTATTAGAACTTAAAAGCAAACAGACCTGAATGATAGCCATACATCGCTGAGTGCAACAATATGGGTGATTAAAATTTTTGAAACCTGGTCACACTTGCCATTTTGGCTTGAATATTGAATGGAATTCAGGGACTTAGCGGAAGCTATATCTCCTACACTAAGCCAAAAATAAAAAATTTTACTAAATATCTTCGTTATACTTTGTCGAGTTCTATAAGAAAACCGTCGCCAGATCTTGGAGCCACGGAAACAGCAATATCCCCCAATTTACAGGAAAAACTGGCCAGTGTGACCAGATTTAAAAAAACTATAATTACCCATATTTTGAACGCGTAGAGTTGCATGGCTATGGTCTCACTGTCAAAAAGCTCTTTTTGTTTACAGTTTGCTTTTTAAATCGGATAACGAAAGAAAACCAAAAAGATTTTGATTGCGTTTGTTGTGAATGAGAAATGGAAGAAATATACTAGGTTTCTGGCTCGAGGTGAAAACTGGGTGTAAATAACATTAAAAACCAATTTGTTTTTATGAACTCCGCGTCCGCAATAGCAGACGTGTAATTAAACAAGTAAGAACGGCTACAGTCAAGTGTTGGCTGTATAAGACAATGGATTTTTCAAGGTTATGAAAAAATTCAGATTTTGAAAATGGTTATTGGTAAACGTTTTTTTCAAAGAAAAATAATAAACAACACATATAATTTTCAGTTAGACGCCAAGCAGTCCAAGTAGTTGGAAAAAAAACACTGTTTGGAAAAAAACACTGCTTGCTTGCTTGCAGTGGGCGCAGTGCAAATCTATATGAAACGTTGAATAACGTTTATGTTAATTATCCGATCGTAACCAAATTTTCAGCGATCGTTTAGGTGGTGATAGTTATTATTCATACCAAAACTGAATACTCTAGCTTTATTATTGCGCTTGCTATACGGTTTATCGATTTGTAGGGGCGAAAGTAGGCGAATCCCAAATTTTAATAAAAATTTTAGAGCTCATTCGTACGGTACCCGAGAGTAAAACAAGTAAGAAAACTACAGTCGAGTGTGCTCGACTGTAATATACCCGCTACCCAGCTGCTTGTACATAATTTATTTGCGGAACAAAAAAACGGCTTCAATCATATTTTGACCGTAAAAGGCTATGGACTTATAATATTTATGCAAAATCAAAATAAAAAATAAAAAAAAAACATTTTTGCCAGCAGCGCTGCTTACAGCTATAGAAAACGTTAAGCTGCATAACGTCTGTGTTTATTATCCGATTGTTACAAAATTTTCAGAGATCATCTGGCTAGCTATAGTTATCATGTAAACCGAATATGAACAATATGGCATCAAAATTGCGCTTGTAATTAATTTTTTTCGATTTACAGGGGCGGAAGGGGGCGTGGCCAAAATCCAAAATAAACTTGATCAGCGTGCAATAATAACACATTTTGTCCCCAAATTTGGTAATCCTAGCTCTTATAATAGCTGAGATCTAGATTTTCACACGGACAGACAGACGGACAGACGGACATGGCTATATCGACTCGGCTGTTGATCCTGAGCCAGAATATATATACTTTATGGGGTCGGAGGTGTCTCCTTCTGCCTGTTACATACATTTTCGGTTTGAACAAAGTTATAATACCCTTCTACTCTATGAGTAGCGGGTATAAAAACTAGGATCCAAATTTGAATGTGCGCAAAATAAATGTTTGTTATACATAGGGGTATGTTGCAGAATATACAATAGTTATTATTTATTAAATATAAAAGATATATTATAATATAAACTAAAAACAAATTCGCTACAAGGGTTTAATAATGACGCAATCGGGGAGTGCCAAACATTTTTTTAAGCTTGCATGTTTTGGCAGAAGTGGAATGAAATATAATGGCTGAGGAAGCAACAAAAGCGTCTCTATGCTAAAAATACGAGAAGTAACTGCAAAGATAAATGGAAGAAAGTGGTGAGAACGAATTGCATATTCCCTGCATGATTTTCAAGTTGAGTTTAATGATTTAGGTCGAAATGTAAACTTCGTATTATATCGTACATACAAAAATACCGATTTTTCAAATTGCATATGATCTTTGCGGCGCTCATTTGAAATGCTAGATATGACAATCGGTAAGCAGTTGTCTCTTGATATATCGATCAAAATAAGGAGCAAAGCTTACAATCGATGGTATGTCAGCTCTATCGCTTTGAACTTTCAGTTCTAGTTGGCGCTTGGTGCTTATGGCTTCAGCTAGTATTTTTTTGAGAAAAAGACGAAAGAATGAATAATTTGCCGGCAAATGCCGGTCGCTCACGTGGTCACGGTCGTGGTGGTAATAAATCCAATGAAGCAAATCGTGGAGTCGTCCCTCAATTGGTATGTAAAAAGGTCTTTATAACAAAACGTATTTGGTTTAGATATGTACATATTTATAAGTGGAGATTTGTATTTGATATATACGTGTACAAGGATATTCGATGGTCGACATAATTACTATATTATCCAAGTAATTTTTCTATATACTTCTTTTATATGACATAATAAAAAATTGTGTTTTTATTGGTAAGAAAGGAAAGAAATTATACTAGTGTGTGTGTATATAACATGTGCATGGATGTCTGTTTAGATAAAACATTTCAGAAATCTGAAAAGGAAAAATATGCTGACATCGGACATGGGTTGCTTTTTGCATTGTGCTCGTATGTATGTATATACATACATACATATGTATGTGCATATTAACAGCATTTTACTGTTTTGATAGAAGAATTCGAACTCAATTTTATGAAAGCGCCCAAACACACTTCCATTCATGTATATGTACACACAAACATACATTTGTAAATAAATTTGTACAATACAAATCATGCATAAACATGGTGGACAACGTGTTAAAAAAAATACTACGAAGAATCGAGGAAACAATCGACAAAAAAGTAACGGCAAAAAAGTATTCCTTGCTTTCTGCTGCTGCATTCGTATGCCGGCAAGCAAGCGAGACAAAGAACCAAATAAAAACAAAGCAAAAATGAAAATGTTACTTCCATTTAAATTTTTTTATTTCAAATAAATTTTTTTACTTAATGAAAAATCAAAGTTAAAATGAATTAAACGGAAATCATAGTTATACTTAGTGACGGACAGCCTCTTATTCCATAACTCGGGACTATAGTGCACCAAATTCTGTCGCAGCCCAGTCGGCACACGCAAAGCGTATGAATTCATGATTGTATTGACATTCCTCTACTTTGATGTTTTGTTTAACAAAAAGCCTGTTCTCTCTCGTAGGGAGAAACAGTTGCTCAGGCTCCGCCTCAGGCAACATCATCTCAGTCCCGCGGTGAACAACAGGAAATGGGGGCTGCAAGAATGATTCCAACTGGCCAAGGGTTGCCGGAAGGTGCTGAAGGCACCAAGTTACAAATAACTAAAAGCATCCCACAGTTTCTGCATCAGGCATTTAGTAATTCATAAGGGGTTCTATATTCAATATAT
>JAEIGP010000649.1:0-92994 GCA_018904095.1 Zaprionus ghesquierei | reverse complement strand
AAATATTGTAGGTCCATAGCCTTTTACGGTCAAAATATATTGTAGCCGTTTTTTTTGTTCCGCAAATAAATGATGTACGAGCAGCTGGGTAGCGGTATACAGTCGAGCACACTGACTGTAGCTTTCTTTACTTGTTTTTTTTAAGAACTTATACTTTAATTTTTATACCCGCCACCATAAGATAGAAGGGTATTATAACCTTGTTCAAACCGAAAATGTATGTAACAGGCAGAAGGAGACAACTCCGACCCCATAAAGTGTATAATATTCTGCTCAGGATCAACAGCCGACTCGATTGACCCATGTCCGTTCAAGGTCCGTCCGTCCGTCTGTCCATCTGTCTGTATGAACGTCGAGATCTCAGCTATTACAAAAAGCTAGAGATACCAAATTTGACATGACACCATACCATACCATACGCAGATCAACTTTATTTCAAATTTGGAGTGACAGACACCATATTTGCCATGATGGTTCCTGTAAACTATGCGCAGAATGCGTTTTTCAAATTTGAGTGCCACGCCCACCGCCCACGCAAATCGATAATTTATTAATATTAAGGAAAGTATTACAGTTACAGACACCAAATTTGGCATGATAGATTCCTGTAAACTATGCGCAGAATGCGTTTTTTCACTTTTGGGGGGTCCAAGGCCAACGGTCAACCAAATCGATAATTTACGAATACTAATGAAAGTATTATAGTTACAGACACCAAATTTGGCATGATCGTTCTTATAATTCAAGCGCAGATGAAATTTATTTCAAATTTGAGGTGCCACGCCCCATCGCCCACGTAAATCGATAATTTACGAATATTAAGAAAAGTATTTAGGTTACAAATTTGCTTTAAAACACGTAAAGATACTGATAATATGCACCCATTCCCAAAATTACAATCTGGATCGGGCAATTAATACAGAAGTTATTAAAAAAACGTTTTTCATAGTTGCGTTGCCCGCGTCATTACAGCATATCGTCTGCATCGTTTTAACCTTTGTGTGTGTGTCTGTATGTGTGATAGCGAGTTAGTACTAGTTAGTGCAACTACAAAGTTGGTCGAATGGAAATCTTACGGTCGGGCGCGCTCGACTGTAGCTTTCTTTTATTTGCTATTAATAATATTGTTTGTGTCTTGGCGTCCAGGAGCGGAAAGGAAGAAGTTCTCCACAAGAAAGCAGTCTCCTGGGTTACTTCAGTCCAAGCGGAGCCCCGCCAGGAAACCTCTTTTTAAGTTCACCCTGCATCCACCCCCTTCGGACCCCAGCACTGTCAGCGCCAGTAGCCATAGCGCAGCGGGCGCCAAAGACGCCGTGCGAGCAGCAGCGAACAGCAGAAGTGCAGCGCGCAAGCATTGCGCAGCGCCGCAAGGGCAGCGAGCGGCCGACACAGCACGACGCCCGAGTTACGGTGGGTTCTAGGGATCTCCAGTCTTCCCAGTACAGTTTGTCAGGGTTAGATTTTAAGAAGCCTTTATTAATAGCCGCGAAATAACAACTCAATTCTTTTAAGATCTCAAAACGAACTGATTTACACTTTATTTCTTGAGCTTCAGCTAAGCTCGATGTAGTTCAAGTGGCTTCACGAGAACTGCTCGCAACCTCCCCTGGAATGTAGTGACATCAAAGGAATGACCGGAACGCTAATCGGTGAAGGTCTCCACCGGAGCGAAAATAATGCGTTTTTCCTGAATGTCAGGATGCATAGGTGCGACTAAAGGTCAATGTAACAAGTACATAGAGGCTGAAGGGGTGGTTTGTAGTGGACGTCCTAATAATAGTTAGGTAGTCTAAGCTTGATATGGATTGTAGATGGAGCTTGTGCAGGTTAATGTCTTCGAACGTGTTGCTTATATTCATCTGTTTGAATGATTCAATGGACAGTGCTTGCTGGGCTCGAACTCCATTATTGTATCATCGTAAGATAAGCCGTTAATGTTGAGCGTACAGTTGTCAAACGTTAATAAGGGATAACCAATTGATTGAGAACGGTACCCGGCATAAAGACGCGATGTTTGTTTTCACGGTGTTAAAAATAAAGATGTGGCGTTGTTCAACTTCCTTGTTAATCTCCCGTTGGCCGAAGTTGGTTTCTGCGACATTTGGACATTTTTCCTCAAATGGCAAAATTTGACCGTCTTGGTCGTACAAAATATAATTGGGTACAATTAAGAATTTGGTTTAATGTAATGGTAGAGGAACAACATGTGCAAGTGCGTACATTTTTGTGTTGAATATTGGTATTTTAACATGAAATGTTATGAAAAAGTCGTTAATATAAGTTTCTAAGGTTAACAATCCATATAAGTGTTCTTCGTTTATCGCTATAATTTCTTCTTCTGATAATATAAATTTAGGTATTATATTTAGTTTTGTTAACAAAATACTCTCTGCTATGTTATTTATATGGTTATATAGTACATCGATATTGAAACTTAATCTAGTAATGTATTGGAGCAGATGTATTTCAATGTGTTCTTCATTTAACGTTTTGTATACGTTATTTTTATAATTCTTAATAAATTGGTTAATTATTTCTTACTCCTGGTTAATATGTTCAGTAATGTTTTCAAATCTTAATATAATTTCTTTGTTAAGTATTATTTGCTTATTGAATTTTTCTGTGATTAAGTTTTCATTTTCTTTAACAACGTTAAATTCTTCTTTAATAGATTAGGCGCCTTTTAGTCCATATTTCCTGTTACAACTTTTATAATACTACCAAGACCGTTTACTAAACCTCGCATTACCTTTTCTTTGGGTATCAGCGTAATCATACCCGCTACCATAGAGTAGAAGGGTATTATAACTTTGTTCAAACCGAAAATGTATGTAACAGGCAGAAGGAGCACCTCCGACCCCATAAAGTGTATATATTCTGGCTCAGGATCAACAGCCGAGTCGATATAGCCATGTCCGTCTGTCCGTCTGCCTGTCCGTGTGAAAAACTAGATCTGAGCTAAATTATAAGAAAACATTTACACGCTGATCAAGTTTATTTTGGATTTTGGCCACGCCCCCTTCCGCCCCCGTAAATCGAAAAACATTGATTACAAGCGCAATTTTGATGCCATATTGTTCATTTTCGGTTTTAGGTGAAAACTAGAAGGCCAGATGATCTCTGATGAAATTAGGATAAAAAAGAAAGAAATAAACAAGAAGTAGTTAGCTTAACGCTTTCCATAGCTGTAAGCAGCGCTGCTGGCAGCGCTGCTTGCAGCATTGTGCCGAATTTTCGTGTGGTAAAACAGTGTACGGTGAAATGGGTTAAGTTGTGGACTGCAAAACGAACAGTACTTCATTTCTTACGGGTTTGAAGCCCACCCGCATCAAAAAATTAAATGTGTAAAAAAATGTTTTTTTTTTTTGTTTGCATAAATATTGTAGGTCCATAGCCTTTTACGGTCAAAATATGATTGTAGCCGTTTTTTTGTTCCCGCAAATAAATGATGTACGAGCAGCTGGGTAGTGGGTATATTACAGTCGAGCACACTCGACTGTAGCTTTCTTACTTGTTTTTTTAAGAACTTATACTTAATTTTATACCCGCTACTCATAGAGTAGAAGGGTATTATAACTTTGTTCAAACCGAAAATGTATGTAACAGGCAGAAGGAGACACCTCCGACCCCATAAAGTGTATATATTCTGGCTCAGGATCAACAGCCGACTCGATTGACCCATGTCCGTCTGTCCGTCCGTCCGTCTGTCCATCTGTCTGTATGAACGTCGAGATCTCAGCTATTACAAAAGCTAGAGATACCAAATTTGACATGATACCATACCATACCATACGCAGATCAACTTTATTTCAAATTTGGAGTGACAGACACCATATTTGGCATGATGGTTCCTGTAAACTATGCGCAGAATGCGTTTTTTCAAATTTGGAGTGCCACGCCCACCGCCCACGCAAATCGATAATTTATTAATATTAAGGAAAGTATTACAGTTACAGACACCAAATTTGGCATGATAGTTCCTGTAAACTATGCGCAGAATGCGTTTTTTCAAATTTGGAGTGCCACGCCCACCGTCCACGCAAATCGATAATTTACGAATACTAATGAAAGTATTATAGTTACAGACACCAAATTTGGCATGATCGTTCTTATAAATCATGCGCAGATGAAATTTATTTCAAATTTGAGGTGCCACGCCCACTGCCCACGTAAATCGATAATTTACGAATATTAAGAAAAGTATTTAGGTTACAAATTTTGCTTTAAAACACGTAAAGATACTGATAATATGCACCCATTCCCAAAATTACAATCTGATCGGGCAATTAATACAGAAGTTATTAAAGAAAACGTTTTTCATAGTTGCGTTGCCCGCGTCATTACAGCATATCGTCTGCATCGTTTTAACCTTTGTGTGTGTGTCTGTATGTGTGATAGCGAGTTAGTACTAGTTAGTGCAACTACAAAGTTGGTCGAATGGTATCTTACGGTCGGGCGCGCTCGACTGTAGCTTTCTTTACTTGCTATTAATAATATTGTTTGTGTCTTGGCGTCCAGGAGCGGAAAGGAAGAAGTCTACAAGAAAGCAGTCTCCTGGTTAGTTCAGTCCAAGCGGAGTTCCGCCAGGAAACCTCTTTTAAGTTCACCCTGCATCCACCCCCTTCGACCCCAGCACTGTCAGCGCCAGCAGCCATAGCGCAGCGCGCCAAAGACGCCGTGCGAGCAGCAGCGAACAGCAGAAGTGCAGCGCGCAAGCATTGCGCAGCGCCGCAGCAGCGAGCGGCCGACACAGCACGACGCCCGAGTTACGGTGGGTTCTAGGGATCTCCAGTCTTCCCAGTACAGTTTGTCAGGTTAGATTTTAAGAAGCCTTTATTAATTGCCGCGAAATAACAACTCAATTCTTTTAAGATTCAAAACGAACTGATTTACACTTTATTTCTTGAGCTTCAGCTAAGCTCGATGTAGTTCAAGTGGCTTCACGAGAACTGTCGCAACCTCCCCCCTGGAATAAAGTACATCAAAGGAATGACCGGAACGCAAATCGGTGAAGGCTCCACCGGAGCGAAAATAATGCGTTTTTCCTGAATGTCAGGATGCATGCTGCGACTACAGTCAATGTAACAAGTACATAGAGTATGAAGGGGTGGTTTGTAGTTGACGTCCTAATAATAGTTAGGTAGTCTAAGCTTGATATGGATTGTAGATGGAGCTTGTGCAGGTTAATGTCTTCGAACGTGTTGTTTATATTCATCTGTTTGAATGATTCAATGGACAGTGCTTGCTGGGCTCGAACTCCATTATTGTATCATCGTAAGATAAGCCGTTAATGTTGAGCGTACAGTTGTCAAACGTTAATATGGCTGACCCACTGATTGAGAACGGTACCCGGCATAAAGACGCGATGTTTGTTTTCACGGTGTTAAAAATAAAGATGTGGCGTTGTTCAACTTCCTTGTTAATCTCCTGTTGGCCGAAGTTGGTTTCTGCGACATTTGGACATTTTTCCTCAAATGGCAAAATTTGACCATCTTGGTCGTACAAAATATAATTGGGTACAATTAAGAATTTGGTTTAATGTAATGGTAGAGGAACAACATGTGCAAGTTCGTACATTTTTGTGTTGAATATTGGTATTTTAACATGAAATGTTATGAAAAAGTCGTTAATATAAGTTTCTAAGGTTAACAATCTATATAAGTGTTCTTCGTTTATCGCTATAATTTCTTCTTCTGATAATATAAATTTAGGTATTATATTTAGTTTTGTTAACAAAATACTCTCTGCTATGTTATTTATATGGTTATATAGTACATCGATATTGAAACTTAATCTAGTAATGTATTGGAGCAGATGTATTTCATTGTGTTCTTCATTTAACGTTTTGTATACGTTATTTTTATAATTCTTAATAAATTGGTTAATTATTTCTTACTCCTGGTTAATATGTTCAGTAATGTTTTCAAATCTTAATATAATTTCTTTGTTAAGTATTATTTGCTTATTGAATTTTTCTGTGATTAAGTTTTCATTTTCTTTAACAACGTTAAATTCTTCTTTAATAGATTGGGCGTCTTTAGCGTCCATATTTCCTGTTACAACTTTTATAATACTACCAAGACCGTTTACTAAACCTCGCATTACCTTTTCTTTGGGTATCAATGCGTAATTATACCCGCTACTCATAGAGTAGAAGGGTATTATAACTTTGTTCAAACCGAAAATGTATGTAACAGGCAGAAGGAGACACCTCCGACCCCATAAAGTGTATATATTCTGGCTCAGGATCAACAGCCGAGTCGATATAGCCATGTCCGTCTGTCCGTCTGCCTGTCCGTGTGAAAATCTAGATCTCAGCTATTATAAGAGCTAGGACTACCAAATTTGGTGACAATATGTGTTATTATTACACGCTGATCAAGTTTATTTTGGATTTTGGCCACGCCCTTCCGCCCCCGTAAATCGAAAAAACATTGATTACAAGCGCAATTTTGATGCCATATTGTTCATTTTCGGTTTACATGATAACTATAGCTAGCCAGATGATCTCTGATGAAATTAGGTAACAATCGGATAATAAACACAGAAGTTAGTTAGCTTAACGCTTTCCATAGCTGTAAGCAGCGCTGCCGGCAGCGCTGCTTGCAGCATTGTGCCGAATCGTGTGTGCGTGTACGGTGGTGAAATGGGTTAAGTTGTGGACTGCAAAACGAACAGTACTATTATGCATTTACGGGTTTGAGACCCGCCCGCATCAAAAATTAAATGTGTGCAAAAATGTTTTTTTTTTTTTAGATTTTGACTTTGCATAAATATTGTAGGTCCATAGCCTTTTACGGTCAAAATATGATTGTAGCCGTTTTTTTTGTTCCGCAAATAAATGATGTACGAGCAGCTGGGTAGCGGGTATATTACAGTCGAGCACACTCGACTGTAGCTTTCTTACTTGTTTTTTTAAGAACTTATACTTTAATTTTTATACCCGCTACTCATAGAGTAGAAGGGTATTATAACTTTGTTCAAACCGAAAATGTATGTAACAGGCAGAAGGAGACACCTCCGACCCCATAAAGTGTATATATTCTGGCTCAGGATCAACAGCCGACTCGATTGAGCCATGTCCGTCTGTCCGTCCGTCCGTCTGTCCATCTGTCTGTATGAACGTGGAGATCTCAGCTATTACAAAAGCTAGAGATACCAAATTTGACATGATACCATACCATACCATACGCAGATCAACTTTATTTCAAATTTGGAGTGACAGACACCATATTTGGCATGATGGTTCCTGTAAACTATGCGCAGAATGCGTTTTTTCAAATTTGGAGTGCCACGCCCACCGCCCACGCAAATCGATAATTTATTAATATTAAGGAAAGTATTACAGTTACAGACACCAAATTTGGCATGATAGTTCCTGTAAACTATGCGCAGAATGCGTTTTTTCAATTTTGGGGTGCCACGCCCACCGTCCACGCAAATCGATAATTTACGAATACTAATGAAAGTATTATAGTTACAGACACCAAATTTGGCATGATCGTTCTTATAAATCATGCGCAGATGAAATTTATTTCAAATTTGAGGTGCCACGCCCACTGCCCACGTAAATCGATAATTTACGAATATTAAGAAAAGTATTTAGGTTACAAATTTTGCTTTAAAACACGTAAAGATACTGATAATATGCACCCATTCCCAAAATTACAATCTGATCGGGCAATTAATACAGAAGTTATTAAAGAAAACGTTTTTCATAGTTGCGTTGCCCGCGTCATTACAGCATATCGTCTGCATCGTTTTAACCTTTGTGTGTGTGTCTGTATGTGTGATAGCGAGTTAGTACTAGTTAGTGCAACTACAAAGTTGGTCGAATGGTATCTTACGGTCGGGCGCGCTCGACTGTAGCTTTCTTTACTTGCTATTAATAATATTGTTTGTGTCTTGGCGTCCAGGAGCGGAAAGGAAGAAGTCTACAAGAAAGCAGTCTCCTGGTTAGTTCAGTCCAAGCGGAGTTCCGCCAGGAAACCTCTTTTAAGTTCACCCTGCATCCACCCCCCCTTCGACCCCAGCACTGTCAGCGCCAGCAGCCATAGCGCAGCGCGCCAAAGACGCCGTGCGAGCAGCAGCGAACAGCAGAAGTGCAGCGCGCAAGCATTGCGCAGCGCCGCAGCAGCGAGCGGCCGACACAGCACGACGCCCGAGTTACGGTGGGTTCTAGGGATCTCCAGTCTTCCCAGTACAGTTTGTCAGGTTAGATTTTAAGAAGCCTTTATTAATTGCCGCGAAATAACAACTCAATTCTTTTAAGATTCAAAACGAACTGATTTACACTTTATTTCTTGAGCTTCAGCTAAGCTCGATGTAGTTCAAGTGGCTTCACGAGAACTGTCGCAACCTCCCCCCTGGAATAAAGTACATCAAAGGAATGACCGGAACGCAAATCGGTGAAGGCTCCACCGGAGCGAAAATAATGCGTTTTTCCTGAATGTCAGGATGCATGCTGCGACTACAGTCAATGTAACAAGTACATAGAGTATGAAGGGGTGGTTTGTAGTTGACGTCCTAATAATAGTTAGGTAGTCTAAGCTTGATATGGATTGTGGATGGAGCTTGTGCAGGTTAATGTCTTCGAACGTGTTGTTTATATTCATCTGTTTGAATGATTCAATGGACAGTGCTTGCTGGGCTCGAACTCCATTATTGTATCATCGTAAGATAAGCCGTTAATGTTGAGCGTACAGTTGTCAAACGTTAATATGGCTGACCCACTGATTGAGAACGGTACCCGGCATAAAGACGCGATGTTTGTTTTCACGGTGTTAAAAATAAAGATGTGGCGTTGTTCAACTTCCTTGTTAATCTCCTGTTGGCCGAAGTTGGTTTCTGCGACATTTGGACATTTTTCCTCAAATGGCAAAATTTGACTATCTTGGTCGTACAAAATATAATTGGGTACAATTAAGAATTTGGTTTAATGTAATGGTAGAGGAACAACATGTGCAAGTTCGTACATTTTTGTGTTGAATATTGGTATTTTAACATGAAATGTTATGAAAAAGTCGTTAATATAAGTTTCTAAGGTTAACAATCTATATAAGTGTTCTTCGTTTATCGCTATAATTTCTTCTTCTGATAATATAAATTTAGGTATTATATTTAGTTTTGTTAACAAAATACTCTCTGCTATGTTATTTATATGGTTATATAGTACATCGATATTGAAACTTAATCTAGTAATGTATTGGAGCAGATGTATTTCATTGTGTTCTTCATTTAACGTTTTGTATACGTTATTTTTATAATTCTTAATAAATTGGTTAATTATTTCTTACTCCTGGTTAATATGTTCAGTAATGTTTTCAAATCTTAATATAATTTCTTTGTTAAGTATTATTTGCTTATTGAATTTTTCTGTGATTAAGTTTTCATTTTCTTTAACAACGTTAAATTCTTCTTTAATAGATTGGGCGTCTTTAGCGTCCATATTTCCTGTTACAACTTTTATAATACTACCAAGACCGTTTACTAAACCTCGCATTACCTTTTCTTTGGGTATCAATGCGTAATTATACCCGCTACTCATAGAGTAGAAGGGTATTATAACTTTGTTCAAACCGAAAATGTATGTAACAGGCAGAAGGAGACACCTCCGACCCCATAAAGTGTATATATTCTGGCTCAGGATCAACAGCCGAGTCGATATAGCCATGTCCGTCTGTCCGTCTGCCTGTCCGTGTGAAAATCTAGATCTCAGCTATTATAAGAGCTAGGACTACCAAATTTGGTGACAATATGTGTTATTATTACACGCTGATCAAGTTTATTTTGGATTTTGGCCACGCCCCCTTCCGCCCCCGTAAATCGAAAAAACATTGATTACAAGCGCAATTTTGATGCCATATTGTTCATTTTCGGTTTACATGATAACTATAGCTAGCCAGATGATCTCTGATGAAATTAGGTAACAATCGGATAATAAACACAGAAGTTAGTTAGCTTAACGCTTTCCATAGCTGTAAGCAGCGCTGCCGGCAGCGCTGCTTGCAGCATTGTGCCGAATCGTGTGTGCGTGTACGGTGGTGAAATGGGTTAAGTTGTGGACTGCAAAACGAACAGTACTATTATGCATTTACGGGTTTGAGACCCGCCCGCATCAAAAATTAAATGTGTGCAAAAATGTTTTTTTTTTTTTAGATTTTGACTTTGCATAAATATTGTAGGTCCATAGCCATTTACGGTCAAAATATGATTGTAGCCGTTTTTTTTTGTTCCGCAAATAAATTATGTACGAGCAGCTGGGTAGCGGGTATATTACAGTCGAGCACACTCGACTGTAGCTTTCTTACTTGTTTTTTTAAAAACTTTTACTTTAATTTGTATACCCGCTACTCATAGAGTAGAAGGGTATTATAACTTTGTTCAAACCGAAAATGTATGTAACAGGCAGAAGGAGACACCTCCGACCCCATAAAGTGTATATATTCTGGCTCAGGATCAACAGCCGACTCGATTGAGCCATGTCCGTCTATCCGTCCGTCCGTCTGTCCATCTGTCTGTATGAACGTGGAGATCTCAGCTATTACAAAAGCTAGAGATACCAAATTTGACATGATACCATACCATACCATACGCAGATCAACTTTATTTCAAATTTGGAGTGACAGACACCATATTTGGCATGATGGTTCCTGTAAACTATGCGCAGAATGCGTTTTTTCAAATTTGGAGTGCCACGCCCACCGCCCACGCAAATCGATAATTTATTAATATTAAGGAAAGTATTACAGTTACAGACACCAAATTTGGCATGATAGTTCCTGTAAACTATGCGCAGAATGCGTTTTTTCAATTTTGGGGTGCCACGCCCACCGTCCACGCAAATCGATAATTTACGAATACTAATGAAAGTATTATAGTTACAGACACCAAATTTGGCATGATCGTTCTTATAAATCATGCGCAGATGAAATTTATTTCAAATTTGAGGTGCCACGCCCACTGCCCACGTAAATCGATAATTTACGAATATTAAGAAAAGTATTTAGGTTACAAATTTTGCTTTAAAACACGTAAAGATACTGATAATATGCACCCATTCCCAAAATTACAATCTGATCGGGCAATTAATACAGAAGTTATTAAAGAAAACGTTTTTCATAGTTGCGTTGCCCGCGTCATTACAGCATATCGTCTGCATCGTTTTAACCTTTGTGTGTGTGTCTGTATGTGTGATAGCGAGTTAGTACTAGTTAGTGCAACTACAAAGTTGGTCGAATGGTATCTTACGGTCGGGCGCGCTCGACTGTAGCTTTACTTGCTATTAATAATATTGTTTGTGTCTTGGCGTCCAGGAGCGGAAAGGAAGAAGTCTACAAGAAAGCAGTCTCCTGGTTAGTTCAGTCCAAGCGGAGTTCCGCCAGGAAACCTCTTTTAAGTTCACCCTGCATCCACCCCCCTTCGACCCCAGCACTGTCAGCGCCAGCAGCCATAGCGCAGCGCGCCAAAGACGCCGTGCGAGCAGCAGCGAACAGCAGAAGTGCAGCGCGCAAGCATTGCGCAGCGCCGCAGCAGCGAGCGGCCGACACAGCACGACGCCCGAGTTACGGTGGGTTCTAGGGATCTCCAGTCTTCCCAGTACAGTTTGTCAGGTTAGATTTTAAGAAGCCTTTATTAATTGCCGCGAAATAACAACTCAATTCTTTTAAGATTCAAAACGAACTGATTTACACTTTATTTCTTGAGCTTCAGCTAAGCTCGATGTAGTTCAAGTGGCTTCACGAGAACTGTCGCAACCTCCCCCCTGGAATAAAGTACATCAAAGGAATGACCGGAACGCAAATCGGTGAAGGCTCCACCGGAGCGAAAATAATGCGTTTTTCCTGAATGTCAGGATGCATGCTGCGACTACAGTCAATGTAACAAGTACATAGAGTATGAAGGGGTGGTTTGTAGTTGACGTCCTAATAATAGTTAGGTAGTCTAAGCTTGATATGGATTGTGGATGGAGCTTGTGCAGGTTAATGTCTTCGAACGTGTTGTTTATATTCATCTGTTTGAATGATTCAATGGACAGTGCTTGCTGGGCTCGAACTCCATTATTGTATCATCGTAAGATAAGCCGTTAATGTTGAGCGTACAGTTGTCAAACGTTAATATGGCTGACCCACTGATTGAGAACGGTACCCGGCATAAAGACGCGATGTTTGTTTTCACGGTGTTAAAAATAAAGATGTGGCGTTGTTCAACTTCCTTGTTAATCTCCTGTTGGCCGAAGTTGGTTTCTGCGACATTTGGACATTTTTCCTCAAATGGCAAAATTTGACCGTCTTGGTCGTACAAAATATAATTGGGTACAATTAAGAATTTGGTTTAATGTAATGGTAGAGGAACAACATGTGCAAGTTCGTACATTTTTGTATTGAATATTGGTATTTTAACATGAAATGTTATGAAAAAGTCGTTAATATAAGTTTCTAAGGTTAACAATCTATATAAGTGTTCTTCGTTTATCGCTATAATTTCTTCTTCTGATAATATAAATTTAGGTATTATATTTAGTTTTGTTAACAAAATACTCTCTGCTATGTTATTTATATGGTTATATAGTACATCGATATTGAAACTTAATCTAGTAATGTATTGGAGCAGATGTATTTCATTGTGTTCTTCATTTAACGTTTTGTATACGTTATTTTTATAATTCTTAATAAATTGGTTAATTATTTCTTACTCCTGGTTAATATGTTCAGTAATGTTTTCAAATCTTAATATAATTTCTTTGTTAAGTATTATTTGCTTATTGAATTTTTCTGTGATTAAGTTTTCATTTTCTTTAACAACGTTAAATTCTTCTTTAATAGATTGGGCGTCTTTAGCGTCCATATTTCCTGTTACAACTTTTATAATACTACCAAGACCGTTTACTAAACCTCGCATTACCTTTTCTTTGGGTATCAATGCGTAATTATACCCGCTACTCATAGAGTAGAAGGGTATTATAACTTTGTTCAAACCGAAAATGTATGTAACAGGCAGAAGGAGACACCTCCGACCCCTAAAAGTGTATATATTCTGGCTCAGGATCAACAGCCGAGTCGATATAGCCATGTCCGTCTGTCCGTCCGTCCGTCTGTCCATCTGTCTGTATGAACGTGGAGATCTCAGCTATTACAAAAGCTAGAGATACCAAATTTGACATGATACCATACCATACCATACGCAGATCAACTTTATTTCAAATTTGGAGTGACAGACACCATATTTCGCATGATGGTTCCTGTAAACTATGCGCAGAATGCGTTTTTTCAAATTTGGAGTGCCACGCCCACCGCCCACGCAAATCGATAATTTATTAATATTAAGGAAAGTATTACAGTTACAGACACCAAATTTGACATGATAGTTCCTGTAAACTATGCGCAGAATGCGTTTTTTCAATTTTGGGGTGCCACGCCCACCGTCCACGCAAATCGATAATTTACGAATACTAATGAAAGTATTATAGTTACAGACACCAAATTTGGCATGATCGTTCTTATAAATCATGCGCAGATGAAATTTATTTCAAATTTGAGGTGCCACGCCCACTGCCCACGTAAATCGATAATTTACGAATATTAAGAAAAGTATTTAGGTTACAAATTTTGCTTTAAAACACGTAAAGATACTGATAATATGCACCCATTCCCAAAATTACAATCTGATCGGGCAATTAATACAGAAGTTATTAAAGAAAACGTTTTTCATAGTTGCGTTGCCCGCGTCATTACAGCATATCGTCTGCATCGTTTTAACCTTTGTGTGTGTTCTGTATGTGTGATAGCGAGTTAGTACTAGTTAGTGCAACTACAAAGTTGGTCGAATGGTATCTTACGGTCGGGCGCGCTCGACTGTAGCTTTCTTTACTTGCTATTAATAATATTGTTTGTGTCTTGGCGTCCAGGAGCGGAAAGGAAGAAGTCTACAAGAAAGCAGTCTCCTGGTTAGTTCAGTCCAAGCGGAGTTCCGCCAGGAAACCTCTTTTAAGTTCACCCTGCATCCACCCCCCTTCGACCCCAGCACTGTCAGCGCCAGCAGCCATAGCGCAGCGCGCCAAAGACGCCGTGCGAGCAGCAGCGAACAGCAGAAGTGCAGCGCAAGCATTGCGCAGCGCCGCAGCAGCGAGCGGCCGACACAGCACGACGCCCGAGTTACGGTGGGTTCTAGGGATCTCCAGTCTTCCCAGTACAGTTTGTCAGGTTAGATTTTAAGAAGCCTTTATTAATTGCCGCGAAATAACAACTCAATTCTTTTAAGATTCAAAACGAACTGATTTACACTTTATTTCTTGAGCTTCAGCTAAGCTCGATGTAGTTCAAGTGGCTTCACGAGAACTGTCGCAACCTCCCCCCTGGAATAAAGTACATCAAAGGAATGACCGGAACGCAAATCGGTGAAGGCTCCACCGGAGCGAAAATAATGCGTTTTTCCTGAATGTCAGGATGCATGCTGCGACTACAGTCAATGTAACAAGTACATAGAGTATGAAGGGGTGGTTTGTAGTTGACGTCCTAATAATAGTTAGGTAGTCTAAGCTTGATATGGATTGTGGATGGAGCTTGTGCAGGTTAATGTCTTCGAACGTGTTGTTTATATTCATCTGTTTGAATGATTCAATGGACAGTGCTTGCTGGGCTCGAACTCCATTATTGTATCATCGTAAGATAAGCCGTTAATGTTGAGCGTACAGTTGTCAAACGTTAATATGGCTGACCCACTGATTGAGAACGGTACCCGGCATAAAGACGCGATGTTTGTTTTCACGGTGTTAAAAATAAAGATGTGGCGTTGTTCAACTTCCTTGTTAATCTCCTGTTGGCCGAAGTTGGTTTCTGCGACATTTGGACATTTTTCCTCAAATGGCAAAATTTGACCGTCTTGGTCGTACAAAATATAATTGGGTACAATTAAGAATTTGGTTTAATGTAATGGTAGAGGAACAACATGTGCAAGTTCGTACATTTTTGTATTGAATATTGGTATTTTAACATGAAATGTTATGAAAAAAGTCGTTAATATAAGTTTCTAAGGTTAACAATCTATATAAGTGTTCTTCGTTTATCGCTATAATTTCTTCTTCTGATAATATAAATTTAGGTATTATATTTAGTTTTGTTAACAAAATACTCTCTGCTATGTTATTTATATGGTTATATAGTACATCGATATTGAAACTTAATCTAGTAATGTATTGGAGCAGATGTATTTCATTGTGTTCTTCATTTAACGTTTTGTATACGTTATTTTTATAATTCTTAATAAATTGGTTAATTATTTCTTACTCCTGGTTAATATGTTCAGTAATGTTTTCAAATCTTAATATAATTTCTTTGTTAAGTATTATTTGCTTATTGAATTTTTCTGTGATTAAGTTTTCATTTTCTTTAACAACGTTAAATTCTTCTTTAATAGATTGGGCGTCTTTAGCGTCCATATTTCCTGTTACAACTTTTATAATACTACCAAGACCGTTTACTAAACCTCGCATTACCTTTTCTTTGGGTATCAATGCGTAATTATACCCGCTACTCATAGAGTAGAAGGGTATTATAACTTTGTTCAAACCGAAAATGTATGTAACAGGCAGAAGGAGACACCTCCGACCCCATAAAGTGTATATATTCTGGCTCAGGATCAACAGCCGACTCGATTGAGCCATGTCCGTCTGTCCGTCCGTCCGTCTGTCCATCTGTCTGTATGAACGTGGAGATCTCAGCTATTACAAAAGCTAGAGATACCAAATTTGACATGATACCAAATTTGAAGACACCATATTTGGCATGATGTTCCTGTAAACTAAGATCATGAGTGCCAGCCCACCGCCCACGCAGATCATAATTTATTAATCATAAATATTGGAGTTACAGACACCAAATTTGGCATGATAGTTCCTGTAAACTATGCGCAGAATGCGTTTTTTCAATTTTGGGGTGCCACGCCCACCGTCCACGCAAATCGATAATTTACGAATACTAATGAAAGTATTATAGTTACAGACACCAAATTTGGCATGATCGTTCTTATAAATCATGCGCAGATGAAATTTATTTCAAATTTGAGGTGCCACGCCCACTGCCCACGTAAATCGATAATTTACGAATATTAAGAAAAGTATTTAGGTTACAAATTTTGCTTTAAAACACGTAAAGATACTGATATGCACCCATTCCCAAAATTACAATCTGATCGGGCAATTAATACAGAAGCTATTAAAGAAAACGTTTTTCATAGTTGCGTTGCCCGCGTCATTACAGCATATCGTCTGCATCGTTTTAACCTTTGTGTGTGTGTCTGTATGTGTGATAGCGAGTTAGTACTAGTTAGTGCAACTACAAAGTTGGTCGAATGGTATCTTACGGTCGGGCGCGCTCGACTGTAGCTTTCTTTACTTGCTATTAATAATATTGTTTGTGTCTTGGCGTCCAGGAGCGGAAAGGAAGAAGTCTACAAGAAAGCAGTCTCCTGGTTAGTTCAGTCCAAGCGGAGTTCCGCCAGGAAACCTCTTTTAAGTTCACCCTGCATCCACCCCCCTTCGACCCCAGCACTGTCAGCGCCAGCAGCCATAGCGCAGCGCGCCAAAGACGCCGTGCGAGCAGCAGCGAACAGCAGAAGTGCAGCGCGCAAGCATTGCGCAGCGCCGCAGCAGCGAGCGGCCGACACAGCACGACGCCCGAGTTACGGTGGGTTCTAGGGATCTCCAGTCTTCCCAGTACAGTTTGTCAGGTTAGATTTTAAGAAGCCTTTTATTAATTGCCGCGAAATAACAACTCAATTCTTTTAAGATTCAAAACGAACTGATTTACACTTTATTTCTTGAGCTTCAGCTAAGCTCGATGTAGTTCAAGTGGCTTCACGAGAACTGTCGCAACCTCCCCCCTGGAATAAAGTACATCAAAGGAATGACCGGAACGCAAATCGGTGAAGGCTCCACCGGAGCGAAAATAATGCGTTTTTCCTGAATGTCAGGATGCATGCTGCGACTACAGTCAATGTAACAAGTACATAGAGTATGAAGGGGTGGTTTGTAGTTGACGTCCTAATAATAGTTAGGTAGTCTAAGCTTGATATGGATTGTGGATGGAGCTTGTGCAGGTTAATGTCTTCGAACGTGTTGTTTATATTCATCTGTTTGAATGATTCAATGGACAGTGCTTGCTGGGCTCGAACTCCATTATTGTATCATCGTAAGATAAGCCGTTAATGTTGAGCGTACAGTTGTCAAACGTTAATATGGCTGACCCACTGATTGAGAACGGTACCCGGCATAAAGACGCGATGTTTGTTTTCACGGTGTTAAAAAATAAAGATGTGGCGTTGTTCAACTTCCTTGTTAATCTCCTGTTGGCCGAAGTTGGTTTCTGCGACATTTGGACATTTTTCCTCAAATGGCAAAATTTGACCGTCTTGGTCGTACAAAAATATAATTGGGTACAATTAAGAATTTGGTTTAATGTAATGGTAGAGGAACAACATGTGCAAGTTCGTACATTTTTGTGTTGAATATTGGTATTTTAACATGAAATGTTATGAAAAAGTCGTTAATATTAGTTTCTAAGGTTAACAATCTATATAAGTGTTCTTCGTTTATCGCTTTAATTTCTTCTTCTGATAATATAAATTTAGGTATTATATTTAGTTTTGTTAACAAAATACTCTCTGCTATGTTATTTATATGGTTATATAGTACATCGATATTGAAACTTTATCTAGTAATGTATTGGAGCAGATGTATTTCATTGTGTTCTTCATTTAACGTTTTGTATACGTTATTTTTATAATTCTTAATAAATTGGTTAATTATTTCTTACTCCTGGTTAATATGTTCAGTAATGTTTTCAAATCTTAATATAATTTCTTTGTTAAGTATTATTTGCTTATTGAATTTTTCTGTGATTAAGTTTTCATTTTCTTTAACAACGTTAAATTCTTCTTTAATAGATTGGGCGTCTTTAGCGTCCATATTTCCTGTTACCAACTTTTATAATACTACCAAGACCGTTTACTAAACCTCGCATTACCTTTTCTTTGGGTATCAATGCGTAATTATACCCGCTACCATAGAGTAGAAGGGTATTATAACTTTGTTCAAACCGAAAATGTATGTAACAGGCAGAAGGAGACACCTCCGACCCCTAAAAGTGTATATATTCTGGCTCAGGATCAACAGCCGAGTCGATATAGCCATGTCCGTCTGTCCGTCCGTCCGTCTGTCCATCTGTCTGTATGAACGTGGAGATCTCAGCTATTACAAAAGCTAGAGATACCAAATTTGACATGATACCATACCATACCATACGCAGATCAACTTTATTTCAAATTTGGAGTGACAGACACCATATTTCGCATGATGGTTCCTGTAAACTATGCGCAGAATGCGTTTTTTCAAATTTGGAGTGCCACGCCCACCGCCCACGCAAATCGATAATTTATTAATATTAAGGAAAGTATTACAGTTACAGACACCAAATTTGGCATGATAGTTCCTGTAAACTATGCGCAGAATGCGTTTTTTCAATTTTGGGGTGCCACGCCCACCGTCCACGCAAATCGATAATTTACGAATACTAATGAAAGTATTATAGTTACAGACACCAAATTTGGCATGATCGTTCTTATAAATCATGCGCAGATGAAATTTATTTCAAATTTGAGGTGCCACGCCCACTGCCCACGTAAATCGATAATTTACGAATATTAAGAAAAGTATTTAGGTTACAAATTTTGCTTTAAAACACGTAAAGATACTGATAATATGCACCCATTCCCAAAATTACAATCTGATCGGGCAATTAATACAGAAGTTATTAAAGAAAACGTTTTTCATAGTTGCGTTGCCCGCGTCATTACAGCATATCGTCTGCATCGTTTTAACCTTTGTGTGTGTGTCTGTATGTGTGATAGCGAGTTAGTACTAGTTAGTGCAACTACAAAGTTGGTCGAATGGTATCTTACGGTCGGGCGCGCTCGACTGTAGCTTTCTTTACTTGCTATTAATAATATTGTTTGTGTCTTGGCGTCCAGGAGCGGAAAGGAAGAAGTCTACAAGAAAGCAGTCTCCTGGTTAGTTCAGTCCAAGCGGAGTTCCGCCAGGAAACCTCTTTTTAAGTTCACCCTGCATCCACCCCCTTCGACCCCAGCACTGTCAGCGCCAGCAGCCATAGCGCAGCGCGCCAAAGACGCCGTGCGAGCAGCAGCGAACAGCAGAAGTGCAGCGCGCAAGCATTGCGCAGCGCCGCAGCAGCGAGCGGCCGACACAGCACGACGCCCGAGTTACGGTGGGTTCTAGGGATCTCCAGTCTTCCCAGTACAGTTTGTCAGGTTAGATTTTAAGAAGCCTTTATTAATTGCCGCGAAATAACAACTCAATTCTTTTAAGATTCAAAACGAACTGATTTACACTTTATTTCTTGAGCTTCAGCTAAGCTCGATGTAGTTCAAGTGGCTTCACGAGAACTGTCGCAACCTCCCCCTGGAATAAAGTACATCAAAGGAATGACCGGAACGCAAATCGGTGAAGGCTCCACCGGAGCGAAAATAATGCGTTTTTCCTGAATGTCAGGATGCATGCTGCGACTACAGTCAATGTAACAAGTACATAGAGTATGAAGGGGTGGTTTGTAGTTGACGTCCTAATAATAGTTAGGTAGTCTAAGCTTGATATGGATTGTGGATGGAGCTTGTGCAGGTTAATGTCTTCGAACGTGTTGTTTATATTCATCTGTTTGAATGATTCAATGGACAGTGCTTGCTGGGCTCGAACTCCATTATTGTATCATCGTAAGATAAGCCGTTAATGTTGAGCGTACAGTTGTCAAACGTTAATATGGCTGACCCACTGATTGAGAACGGTACCCGGCATAAAGACGCGATGTTTGTTTTCACGGTGTTAAAAATAAAGATGTGGCGTTGTTCAACTTCCTTGTTAATCTCCTGTTGGCCGAAGTTGGTTTCTGCGACATTTGGACATTTTTCCTCAAATGGCAAAATTTGACCGTCTTGGTCGTACAAAATATAATTGGGTACAATTAAGAATTTGGTTTAATGTAATGGTAGAGGAACAACATGTGCAAGTTCGTACATTTTTGTATTGAATATTGGTATTTTAACATGAAATGTTATGAAAAAGTCGTTAATATAAGTTTCTAAGGTTAACAATCTATATAAGTGTTCTTCGTTTATCGCTATAATTTCTTCTTCTGATAATATAAATTTAGGTATTATATTTAGTTTTGTTAACAAAATACTCTCTGCTATGTTATTTATATGGTTATATAGTACATCGATATTGAAACTTAATCTAGTAATGTATTGGAGCAGATGTATTTCATTGTGTTCTTCATTTAACGTTTTGTATACGTTATTTTTATAATTCTTAATAAATTGGTTAATTATTTCTTACTCCTGGTTAATATGTTCAGTAATGTTTTCAAATCTTAATATAATTTCTTTGTTAAGTATTATTTGCTTATTGAATTTTTCTGTGATTAAGTTTTCATTTTCTTTAACAACGTTAAATTCTTCTTTAATAGATTGGGCGTCTTTAGCGTCCATATTTCCTGTTACAACTTTTATAATACTACCAAGACCGTTTACTAAACCTCGCATTACCTTTTCTTTGGGTATCAATGCGTAATTATACCCGCTACTCATAGAGTAGAAGGGTATTATAACTTTGTTCAAACCGAAAATGTATGTAACAGGCAGAAGGAGACACCTCCGACCCCATAAAGTGTATATATTCTGGCTCAGGATCAACAGCCGAGTCGATATAGCCATGTCCGTCTGTCCGTCTGCCTGTCCGTGTGAAAATCTAGATCTCAGCTATTATAAGAGCTAGGACTACCAAATTTGGTGACAATATGTGTTATTATTACACGCTGATCAAGTTTATTTTGGATTTTGGCCACGCCCCCTTCCGCCCCCCGTAAATCGAAAAACATTGATTACAAGCGCAATTTTGATGCCATATTGTTCATTTTCGGTTTACATGATAACTATAGCTAGCCAGATGATCTCTGATGAAATTAGGTAACAATCGGATAATAAACACAGAAGTTAGTTAGCTTAACGCTTTCCATAGCTGTAAGCAGCGCTGCCGGCAGCGCTGCTTGCAGCATTGTGCCGAATCGTGTGTGCGTGTACGGTGGTGAAATGGGTTAAGTTGTGGACTGCAAAACGAACAGTACTATTATGCATTTACGGGTTTGAGACCCGCCCGCATCAAAAATTAAATGTGTGCAAAAATGTTTTTTTTTTTTAGATTTTGACTTTGCATAAATATTGTAGGCCATAGCCTTTTACGGTCAAAATATGATTGTAGCCGTTTTTTTGTTCCGCAAATAAATGATGTACGAGCAGCTGGGTAGCGGGTATATTACAGTCGAGCACACT
This sequence comes from Zaprionus ghesquierei, assembly GCA_018904095.1. NCBI lineage: Eukaryota > Metazoa > Arthropoda > Insecta > Diptera > Drosophilidae > Zaprionus > Zaprionus ghesquierei. Next base: position 71,601 of record JAEIGP010000649.1, on the reverse strand, counting down.
CGACTGTAGCTTTCTTACTTGTTTTTTTAAGAACTTATACTTTAATTTTTATACCCGCTACTCATAGAGTAGAAGGGTATTATAACTTTGTTCAAACCGAAAATGTATGTAACAGGCAGAAGGAGACACCTCCGACCCCATAAAGTGTATATATTCTGGCTCAGGATCAACAGCCGACTCGATTGAGCCATGTCCGTCTGTCCGTCCGTCCGTCTGTCCATCTGTCTGTATGAACGTGGAGATCTCAGCTATTACAAAAGCTAGAGATACCAAATTTGACATGATACCATACCATACCATACGCAGATCAACTTTATTTCAAATTTGGAGTGACAGACACCAAATTTGGCATGATAGTTCCTGTAAACTATGCGCAGAATGCGTTTTTTCAATTTTGGGGTGCCACGCCCACCGTCCACGCAAATCGATAATTTACGAATACTAATGAAAGTATTATAGTTACAGACACCAAATTTGGCATGATCGTTCTTATAAATCATGCGCAGATGAAATTTATTTCAAATTTGAGGTGCCACGCCCACTGCCCACGTAAATCGATAATTTACGAATATTAAGAAAAGTATTTAGGTTACAAATTTTGCTTTAAAACACGTAAAGATACTGATATGCACCCATTCCCAAAATTACAATCTGATCGGGCAATTAATACAGAAGCTATTAAAGAAAACGTTTTTCATAGTTGCGTTGCCCGCGTCATTACAGCATATCGTCTGCATCGTTTTAACCTTTGTGTGTGTGTCTGTATGTGTGATAGCGAGTTAGTACTAGTTAGTGCAACTACAAAGTTGGTCGAATGGTATCTTACGGTCGGGCGCGCTCGACTGTAGCTTTCTTTACTTGCTATTAATAATATTGTTTGTGTCTTGGCGTCCAGGAGCGGAAAGGAAGAAGTCTACAAGAAAGCAGTCTCCTGGTTAGTTCAGTCCAAGCGGAGTTCCGCCAGGAAACCTCTTTTAAGTTCACCCTGCATCCACCCCCCTTCGACCCCAGCACTGTCAGCGCCAGCAGCCATAGCGCAGCGCGCCAAAGACGCCGTGCGAGCAGCAGCGAACAGCAGAAGTGCAGCGCGCAAGCATTGCGCAGCGCCGCAGCAGCGAGCGGCCGACACAGCACGACGCCCGAGTTACGGTGGGTTCTAGGGATCTCCAGTCTTCCCAGTACAGTTTGTCAGGTTAGATTTTAAGAAGCCTTTATTAATTGCCGCGAAATAACAACTCAATTCTTTTAAGATTCAAAACGAACTGATTTACACTTTATTTCTTGAGCTTCAGCTAAGCTCGATGTAGTTCAAGTGGCTTCACGAGAACTGTCGCAACCTCCCCCCCTGGAATAAAGTACATCAAAGGAATGACCGGAACGCAAATCGGTGAAGGCTCCACCGGAGCGAAAATAATGCGTTTTTCCTGAATGTCAGGATGCATGCTGCGACTACAGTCAATGTAACAAGTACATAGAGTATGAAGGGGTGGTTTGTAGTTGACGTCCTAATAATAGTTAGGTAGTCTAAGCTTGATATGGATTGTGGATGGAGCTTGTGCAGGTTAATGTCTTCGAACGTGTTGTTTATATTCATCTGTTTGAATGATTCAATGGACAGTGCTTGCTGGGCTCGAACTCCATTATTGTATCATCGTAAGATAAGCCGTTAATGTTGAGCGTACAGTTGTCAAACGTTAATATGGCTGACCCACTGATTGAGAACGGTACCCGGCATAAAGACGCGATGTTTGTTTTCACGGTGTTAAAAATAAAGATGTGGCGTTGTTCAACTTCCTTGTTAATCTCCTGTTGGCCGAAGTTGGTTTCTGCGACATTTGGACATTTTTCCTCAAATGGCAAAATTTGACCGTCTTGGTCGTACAAAATATAATTGGGTACAATTAAGAATTTGGTTTAATGTAATGGTAGAGGAACAACATGTGCAAGTTCGTACATTTTTGTGTTGAATATTGGTATTTTAACATGAAATGTTATGAAAAAGTCGTTAATATTAGTTTCTAAGGTTAACAATCTATATAAGTGTTCTTCGTTTATCGCTTTAATTTCTTCTTCTGATAATATAAATTTAGGTATTATATTTAGTTTTGTTAACAAAATACTCTCTGCTATGTTATTTATATGGTTATATAGTACATCGATATTGAAACTTTATCTAGTAATGTATTGGAGCAGATGTATTTCATTGTGTTCTTCATTTAACGTTTTGTATACGTTATTTTTATAATTCTTAATAAATTGGTTAATTATTTCTTACTCCTGGTTAATATGTTCAGTAATGTTTTCAAATCTTAATATAATTTCTTTGTTAAGTATTACGAGGGTCGTTTGATAAGTCCGTGACTTTTTGAATAAAATATATTTTTTTCGTCAAAGAAGCGTTTTATTTCTCAACATAATCTCCTTTTAGCTCTATACATTTAGTCCAGCGTTTTTCCAATTTTTTTATTCCTTCCAAATAATAGGTTTTCTCAAGGCCCTCAAAATAGTCGTTTGTTTCTGTGATGACCTCTTCATTTGACCCGAATCTCTTACCGCCGAGCCATTTCTTCATGTTTGGAAACAAAAAATAGTCACAGGGGGCTAAATCTGGAGAATATGCTGGATGGGGTAGCAGTTCGTAGCCCAATTTATGAAATTTTGCCATGCTGACTACACACGTGTGCACCCGTGCATTGTCCTGATGGAACAGCACTTTTTTTTCGCCAAATGCGGTCGTTTCTGCTTCAAATCAATATCGAATCTGTCCAAAAGCTCTGAATAATATTCGCCGGTGATCGTTTTACCCTTTTCAAGGTAATCGATGTGAATGATACCTTGTGCATCCCAAAAAACTGTGGCCATGACCTTGTTGGCCGACAGACCCACCTTGGCCTTCTTTGGTGCACGTTCACCCGGAGAAACCCACTGTCTTGATTGTTCTTTGGTCTCTGGTGTGGTGTGGTGGATCCATGTTTCGTCTACGGTAACGAAACGGCGCAAAAATTCGTTTGGATTGCGGTTGAACATCGCCAAACACTCCTTTGAAATGGTCACATGGTTGCGCTTATGGTCGTGTGTGAGCAATCGCGGCACCCATCGCGCGGAAAGCTTTTTCATGTCCAAATATTCATGTAAAATGTGATGTACCCGTTCAGTTGAGATGCCTACAGCCTCAGCTACCTCACGCACTTTCATTCTCCGATCATCCAATATCATTCCATGGATTTTGTCGACGATTTCTGGCATGACGACCTCTTTTGGGCGACCTGAACGTTCGGCATCACTTGTACTGGTACGACCACAACGGAACTCAGTAAACCATTTCTTAACCATTGAAATTGATGGTGCAGAGTCCCCATAATATTTATCAAGTCTTTCCTTGGTTTCGGTGATGGATTTTTTACGCAAAAAATAATGCTTAATTAGCACACGAAATTCACTTTTTTCCATTTTCGTTAAAATTCACGAGATCGTCTGCTTTCAATGCCTATAAAACGCAAACCAAAAAACGCAGCTTTCTCAAAATTTTACAGTCAGCTGTTAATCGATAACTGCTGACAGGAGCAGTGTTGTATTTAGAGCAGGTGCGCGGCAAATACAAAAAGTCACGATCTTATCAAACGACCCTCGTATTTGCTTATTGAATTTTTCTGTGATTAAGTTTTCATTTTCTTTAACAACGTTAAATTCTTCTTGAATAGATTGGGCGTCTTTAGCGTCCATATTTCCTGTTAAAACTTTTATAATACTACCAAGACCGTTTACTAAACCTCGCATTACCTTTTCTTTGGGTATCAATGCGTAATTATACCCGCTACTTATAGAGTAGAAGGGTATTATAACTTTGTTCAAACCGAAAATGTATGTAACAGGCAGAAGGAGACAACTCCGACGCCATAAAGTATATATATTCTGACTTAGGATCAACAGCCGAGTCGATATAGCCATGTCCGTCTGTCTGTCCGTGTGAAAATCTAGATCTCAGCTATTATAAGAGCTAGGACTACCAAATTTGGTGACAATCTGTGTTATTATTGCACGCTGATCAAGTTTATTTTGGATTTTGGCCACGCCCCCTTCCGCCCCCGTAAATCGAATCAATTTTGATGCCATATTGTTCATTTTCGGTTTACATAATAACTATAGCTAGCCAGATAATCTCTAAAAATTTGGTAACAATCGGATAATAAACACAGAAGTTATTCAGCTTAACGTTTTCCATAGCCGTAAGCAGCGCTGCCGGCAGGGCTGCTTGCAGCATTGTGCCGAATCGTGTGTGCGTGTACGGTGGTGAAATGGGTTAAGTTTTTGACTGCAAAACGAACAGTACAATTATGCATTTACGGGTTCGAGTCCCGCCCGCATCAAAAATTAAATGTGTGCAAAAATATTTTTTTTTTAATTTAGATTTTGACTTTGCATAAATATTGTAAGTCCATAGCCTTTTACGGTCAAAATATGATTGTAGCCGTTTTTTTTTTTTTGTTCCGCAAATAAATGATGTACGAGCAGCTGGGTAGCGGGTATATAACGGTCGAGCACACTCGAATGTAGCTTTCTTACTTGTTGAATATGCATTAATTGGTGGTCGTGCATTTTATTTAAAATTTTTTTAATGGCTCACAATGAACTTAGTTAACAAGTGGAGAAGTGACAGTCTCTTAAATCAGCTGTGTGCGATTGTTAGAGCGCAGCTTTTTCTTATATTTTTTTATTTTTATTTTTTATTTAATTGTATGTTTAAGTTATGAGAATAAATAGCAACAACAACACGCATCATGCATTTTGTCGTTCAAGAATTTCCGAATGGTCTCATAATGTAACTTTGGCAAAATTTGCGTAATGGCTTAATGACCGAATGGAGAAGTGGTGGACCTCTTAGGTAATGGGTCCAAGGTTCGATTTCGCATGCATGCGTGTCATGGTGGGGGAGATCGAGCTTTTCTTTGTTTTTGCCTCCATTTTTGAGCTACCTTCATGAAACTTTGTATACATGTTTCTTATTGCTGCCCGTTGTAAATAAGTCGGAACGAGCCGGTACGGACCGATACATCGTATAGATGTCATAGAACCTATTGGTCGTTTTTATACCCGCTACTCATAGAGTAGAAGGCTATTATAACTTTGTTCAAACCGAAAATGTATGTAACAGGCAGAAGGAGACACCTCCGACCTTATAAAGTATATATATTCTGGCTCAGGATCAACAGCCGAGTCGATATAGCCATGCCCGTCTGTCTGTCTGTGCGTCTGTCTGTCCGTGTGAAAATCTAGATCTCAGCTATTATAAGAGCTAGAACTACCAAATTTGGTGACAGTATGTGTTGTTATTGCACGCTGATCAAGTTTATTTTGGATTTTGGCCACGCCCCCTTCCGCCCCTGTAAATCGAAAAAAATTGATTACAAACGCAATTTTTATGCCATATTGTTCATATTCGGTTTACATGATAACTATAGATAGCCAGATGATTTCTGGGTTAAGTTGTGGACTGCAAAACGAACAGAACTATTATGCATTTACGGGTTCGAGTCCCGCCCGCATCAAAAATTAAATGTGTGCAAAAATATATTTTTTTTTTATTTTAGATTTTGACTTTGCATAAATATTGTAAGACCATAGCCTTTTACGGTGAAAATATGATTGTAGACGTTTTTTTTTTGTTCCGCAAAAATGATGTACGCGCAGCTGGGTAGCGGGTATATTACAGTCGAGCACTCCCGACTGTAGCTTTCTTACTTGTTTTTAATTTTAAGTTGGTCTACCTTTGCATTCAAACTATCTATAATTTCTCCTGAAAACTTTACTTGCTTTAAGTTTTTTAGTGCTGTTTCAAATTTCTCTGTGTTTTCTAAAAAATCTCTTGTATCAATCTTATGTAGTAAATGTTTGTATGATTGTATTATTTTTGCATTTCCAAGGTTAATTTTTGCGATTCTGTTGTGTTCCTCCAGCTGTTGTACCTTGATGAACTGTGCTGTAACAAAACATCTCGTAATCGTATTCAAGTAACTGCAACTTCCATCCGACTAGTTTCGAGTTAGGTTCTTTGAAGTTCATAAGCCAGGTCAATGGCCTAAGATCTGTAATGATTTCAAATTTCTGTTTTATAGCCCAAATAATCGCTAACATTTCTTTTTCTACGGTTGAGTAATTAATTTCTGATTCTGATAGCGTTCTGCTTGCGAAGGAAACAGGTTTGTCGTGGTTAAGAGTACCTTGAGACAAGACTACCCCAATGGCGAAATTACTAGCGTCCGTAGTCAGTATGAAAGGCTTTAAAAGACAGGGTATTGAATAATCGGGTCGTTGCATAGTAATGTTTTGCAAGTTTCAAATGCCTCACTGTATTCCTTATCTATTACTACTGTGGCCTTTTCTTTCAATTGTTTTGTCAAGGGTTTAGTTATTGCTGTAAAATCTTTTATGAATTTCCTATAATAACCGAGCAGGCCAAGGAAAGCCTTGATTTGTTTTCTAATTTTAGGCATAGGAAATGATTTGAGAGCAATTAGCTTCTTTGGGTTTATACCAGACTCGATTACTACGTGCCCTAAATATTTGATTTCTTTTCTAAAAAATTCAACTTTTTCAGGTTGAAGTTTTAAATAAGCTTTGTTAAGTCTGTCAAGCACTACCTTTAAGTCGTTGACGTGTTCTTGAGACAGATATGACAGCAATTACCGTTAACGTCTGCTAAAATGTTGCCCATCACTCTTCGGAAAGTGGCTGGGGCGTTGGAGAGCCTGAAATGCATTCTTATAAATTCGAAATGGCCTCCAATTCCCAAAAAGGCTGCCGGCAGCGCTGCTTGCAGCATTGTACGAATCGTGTGTGCGTGTACGGTGGTGAAATGGGTTAAGTTGTTGACTACAAAACGAACAGTAATACTATGCATTTACGGGTTCGAGTCCCGCCCGTATCAAAAATTAGATGTGTGCAAAAATGTTTTTTTTTTATTTTATTTTGACTTTGCATAAATAGTGTAAGTCCATAGCCTTTTACGGTCAAAATATGATTGCAGCCGTTTTTTTGTTCCGCAAATAAATGATGTACGAGCAGCTGGGTAGCGGGTATATTACAGTCAAGCACACTCGACTGTAGCTTTCTTACTTGTTATAATTTAACTTAATTTAATTAATTTATTTATAAATTTTTTATTTATTCATGTGTTAGGTGTTGGTCAGGCTTTTTGTAGACGTCGTAATAATGTTAAGTAAATAAATATTTTTTAATTTAATTTGCGAATATTAAGGAAAATATTACAGTTAAAGACGCCAAATTTGGCATGATGGTTCCTGTAAATCATGCGCAGATGAAGTTTATTTCCAATTTGAAGTGCCACGCCCACCGCCTACGCAAATTGATAATTTTTGAATATTAAGGAAAGTTTTAAGGTTACAGCTTTCTGCTTTGTAACACGTAAAGATTGTGAATTCCCAAATTATAATCCGATCGGACAATAACCACAGAAATAATTCAAGAAAACGTTTTTCATAGTTCCGTTGCCCGCGTCATTGCAGCATATCGTTACTCATCGTTTTAGTCTTTGGGTGTGTGTCTGTATGTGTGTGTGAGAGCGAGTTAGTACTAGAAAATGCAACTACGAAGTTGGTCAAATGGTATCTTACGGTCGAGCGCGCTCGCCTGTAGCGTTCGTTACCTCTTTTTTGTACCATTCGACCATTGAAAATGGTCAAAAATGGTACACTAAGTTTGTGCAAATGTATGTAGGTAACAGGATTGTAATTTGGGGAATAGATTTAAATTGCAATTATTTATGTTCATACCAAAGCAGAAAGCTGTAACTTTAATACTTCACCTGATAATCGAAAATTATCGATTTGCGTGGGCGGTGGGCGTGGCATCAAAAATTGAAAATAAATTTGATCTACCTATGGTATACAGGAACCTTCATGTAAAATATGGGGTCTCTAGCTTTTGTAATAGCTGAGATCTAGACGTTCAAACGGACAGATGGACATACATACGGACATGGACAATCAACTCAGCTAGTGATCCTGAGTCAGAATATATGTACTTTGTGGGGTCTGCCACGCCTCCTTTTGCCTGTTACATGCATTTGCAAAAACTTAGTATACCATTTTTGACCATTTTCAATGGTCGAATGGTATAAAAATTCAACGAACTGTGAAACTCCTTCCCTGATCAGAATAGGGACTCCGAACCAGGAGATTGATGATTTTAAAGCCATTACGCAAGTTTCTGCACTTAATGTGAAAGTGTGATAGAGATAAACATACTTCGTAAATGCATCAATCTGTACAATAACATATTTTTTACGATCGCTTTTACCACTAAGCTTGCCTGATATGTCTATGTGAATAGAATGCTACGGATATGCATGGTATGCAATTTTCAACAAATCTTCGTACGTATTTGGCCATGCCCCCAAACCAATAGTAATCGTATACTTTGTCAAGCGTTTTCTTCCAGCCCAAAAGCATTATACATTCATGTACTTGGGGGGAAGTGGATTTCCGAAAAGAAATCAGTATGGGCTATACGCTTGCCTCCTCTATACTGTATATCCAAATCGAATGTCAGTAAATAAGCACACCAGCGATAGATTCTAAGCAACAACTCAATCTTATTTCGAGATGATTTTAACGAATAACCGTCAGTAAATATAGGAATAGGTATATTTAGATTCACATAAACTTGTTTTCTTACTATAGTATTCCACTACGGTTTATTTCCAATTCTATGTAAGAGTATAGCGCTATATCCAATTGCACTTGCATCGGTATGCAATACAATAGGATACTGCGGGTCAAAAATAATCAAAGCTCGCTAATTAGTAAGAATGTGAACAATTTTTCTAGGAATCTTCTCATGTTCTATGTTCAACTCATACTTATTTTTCTCCGAAGTGACAAAATATAAGGCGTTTTATTAACTGTTAGAATCCGGGAACAAACTGTCGAAAGTACGATGCTAACCCAATAAACTGTCTCAATGTTGTTACTCGCCTAGGAGGTGGCAAGGCGTTCAAAGATTTTACTTTGCCTATATTTGGACTAATCTCAACAACCGAGTCGATTGAGCCATGTCCGTCTGTCTGTATGAACGTCGAGATCTCAGCTATTACAAAAGCTAGCGACACCAAATTTGACATGATACCATACCATACCATACGCAGATCAACTTTATTTCAAATTTGGAGTGCCACGCCCACCGCCCACGCAAATCGATAATTTACGAATATTAAGGAAAGTATTACAGTTACAGACACCAAATTTGGCATGATGGTTCCTGTAATGCATAATTCCTATGTGCAGAATGCGTTTTTTTTTTAAATTTGAGGTGCCACGCCCACCGCCCACGCAAATCAATAATTTACGAATATTAATGAAAGTATTACAGTTACAGACACCAAATTTGGCATGATGGTTGCTATAAACCATGCGCAGATGAGATTTATTTGAAATTTGAGGTGCCACGCCCACCGCCCACGCAAATCGATAATTTTCGATTATCAGGAGAAGTATTGAAATTACAGCTTTCTGCAGTTTCCGTTTTCCGTACTTCCACTGCTTGCGCCTGTGCTGCGCGTCGTGACGTCATCGTCACAATGCTTCGTTTCAGCCGTAGCGTGTGTAAAGCTATGCCATTTTCACATGTAAATGGCGCTATTCAGAGATGGAGGATAAACTTGTGCAGAGTTTTTTGATGGAATTAAATATGTGATAATTTGTTTCAAAACTGGGCGAATGGTATCTTACTGTCGGGCGCGCTCGACTGTAGCTTTCTTTACTTGTTAATCTCTCCAGTGCCGATTTTTTGGTTTAAGCTACAATCACTATGTCATCCATATACACAATGACATAAGCGATCTCACCTTATGCCTTTATTACTGCTCTTTGAAAAACTGACGGTGCATTCTTGAGTCCAAATGGCATCGACAGTAACTCACTTTGTCAGCGGTGACGAATGCCGTATATTGGATACAAAGGAACTTGATATCCACTTGCCATGTCCAAGCAGGTAAAGTACTTTGCACCACGCAAGCTGGCTATCTGATCAGATATTAAAAGCGACGAAATTTGTCAGCAACTGTATTTGAACTTAATTCTCTATATTCCACACAAAGCCTGGCTGATCCATTCTTCTTTTTCACCAATAGAACAGGACTTGCAAAATGGGAACTACTCGGTCTGATAACTTTGTAATCTAATAATTCTTAACCTTGGTTCAAACTACATCTCTCTCGCTGGGACTCGATCGAAATGGACTTCTCTGTACCGTTTTAGTCTCATCAATTAATCGGATTATCATTTCACCAGAATTCCCACGAGTCTGAGGCATTCCCTTTATAAAAGAACCTGAGTAAGATTTTAACAATGTTAATATTTCGTATTTGTTTTCATAATATACATACATTGCTTTCCAATATATCAAGTGAGTTTTTATACCCGCTACTCATAGAGTAGAAGGGTATTATAACTTTGTTCAAACTGAAAATGTATGTAACAGGCAGAGGCATTCCCTTTATAAAAGAACCTGAGTAAGATTTTAACAATGTTAATATTTCGTATTTGTTTTCATAATATACATACATTGCTTTCCAATATATCAAGTGAGTTTTTATACCCGCTACTCATAGAGTAGAAGGGTATTATAACTTCGTTCAAACCAAAAATGTATGTAACAGGCAGAAGGAGACACCTCCGGCCCCATAAAGTATATGTCGCAGATCATTTAAATTTAACGATAAAAAGCAATTGCGTTGTTTCTGTTTGGCACGCGCCATGCAGACGCCTTTTCTATTCTTTTGCTGCGCGGCAGACAACCGTTAGAGTTTCTGCCGAACGTAGTCTGGTCGCGGAGCGAGGGGAAGTAGATGTCTGTACGAAAAAGAGAAGCATACAGAAAAATGCAAAGTGTGCATTGGTATTAGTGTATGCAGCGTAGAATAACTCTCCAAATTGCGTTGGTATTGCGTGTAGAGTTGAGAACTAAGCGCTTATACGATTTTTGTGTAAAGGAGATGGTACATTCAGTTTTCGATCGTTACGCATAATAGACATGCCTCGCTCACGCGCTAGAAAACGTTGCGCAGACAACGAGATTAGTGAAGAGGAAGAAAGGCATCCTGATGACTCTTCGACATCAGAAGTGGGATCGCCTATACCTACTTTGAATAATGAAAATAGTTTGCTGTCAATTTTGGAGTCGCAAAATCGAAATTTTTCTGAACTTTTAAAACAAGTGCAACACTCACAAAGAGAGCCAAAAGAATCGTTTGCTGTGGTATTGCCCAGGTTTAATCCTGAACGTGCGGGATCAGACGCGCAATCCTGGTGTTCAACGGTGGACTACATCTTGTCTGAAAACGAACTGGAAGGCAGCGCTCTTGTGATGACCCTCAGCAAATCACTGGAAGGAAGCGCGTCTCATTGGCTGTCACAGACTTGCTTTCCTGGTATGTCATGGACACAGTTCCGAGAATTGTTCCTGCAACATTTCGCGGGACAAGAAACATTAGCGGCAGCAGTTATGAATCTGCTAAATGGACGCCCTGCGGAAGGCGAGTGCCTTTCGTTATATGGAAGCCGAATGGTTACTTCGCTTATGGCCAAATGGAAGACGCTGAGTGTGGAGCAAATCGCAGTGTCCATTACACTGGCCCATGCAGCTGGAATTGACAGGCGTTTGCGGCGTTTAGTTTTCACTTCCGACATCAACACTCGGAACGAGCTGCACCAAGAACTGAAGGCCTATTCATTTGACGCTAGACCGAGTCACCTTTCAAACGATGGTACATCAGAGCCGCCAGGAAAACGAGCTAAGCCCTACCTCAAGTGTTACAACTGCAGAAAGCCTGGTCACAAAAAGGCGGATTGTCGATCAAAAACAATGGCAGTGCAGGTTGAGCAACCCGGCAAGCAACCAACAGGGAAAGACCGGTCTACTTTGACTTGTTTCAACTGCGGAAAAGCTGGACACATCTCTACAGTATGTCCTGATCGTCAAGAGCGTTCGTCGTCTACCAAAAACAACATTGTAAAAGATGTCAACATCTGTACCGTTTTTGAACCTGTAGGAACGTTTTCGCAATCTGGTGAGTCGTTCCAATTTTGTTTTGATTCTGGAGCCGAGTGTTCACTCATCAAGGAGGCTACTTCGCAGAGGCTATTTGGATCCAGAATGGGCAACGTAGTTATTTTAAGGGGCCTTGGTAGCAATACTATTTGTAGCACTTTGCAGATATTGGCCAATGTTTTGATATGTGAACGTTCATATGAAATATTGTTTCATGTAGTGTTAGACAATTTATTGAGCTAGTCTCATATTTTCGACAATTTGTACCCAAGTTTTCACAGCTGATGAAACCTCTTTACGGCCTTACTTCAAAGAGCAAGTCATTTTTGTGGGAATTGGAGCATGAGCAAATACGGCAAAAAGTAATATCGATTTTAACTAATGAACCCGTCCTTATTATATTCGACCCACAATTTTCTATCGAGCTCCACACAGACGCGAGTTCTGTTGGCTATGGCGCTATTTTGCTGCACCAAATTGAACAGAAGCCTCGAGTTATCGAATATTTTAGCAAGATGACATCTTCAGCGGAATCACGTTACCATTCATATGAACTGGAGACACTTGCTGTCTACAATTCCATAAAACACTTTCGCCATTATTTGCATGGCCGTCATTTTGTTGTGTTTACTGACTGCAATTCGCTTAAAGCCTCTCGTACAAAGGTAGAACTGACCCCTAGAGTTCATAGGTGGTGGTCGTACATGCAATCTTTTGAATTTGATATTCAGTACAGACCAGGTGAGCGTATGGCTCATGTTGACTTTCTGTCTCGGAATCCGGTTCCAAAAATTGTCAAGAATTCCATAGGCGTAGTCGAAAGACATATCAATCTGACAGAAATATCCGACAACTGGTTGTTGGCTGAACAGCAAAGAGACGAAGAAACTTCTTCTATTATCTCTAAATTGCGTAATGATGAATTGCCCGAGGATTTGGCCAAAACTTACGAAATACGGTCTGGAACTCTATACCGAAAAGTTCAAAGAAATGGAAAGACTCGATGTCTACCCATAATCCCAAAGCAGTTTAGGTGGTCCGCTGTCAACAACGTACACGAGTCAATTATGCATCTCGGGTGGGAGAAAACTCTTGAGAAAATGTACGAGTTCTATTGGTTCGATAAAATGTCTAAATATGTTCGCCAATTTGTGGACAACTGTATCACTTGTAGATTGTCAAAACCTCCGTCTGGCAAAATACAATCCGAACTCCATCCTATTCCTAAAATCGACATCCCGTGGCATACGGTTCATGTGGATATTACAGGTAAACTTAGCGGGAAAAGCGAACAGAAGGAGTTTATAGTTGTGTTGATAGACGCATTTACCAAATTTGTCTATCTCTCTCATACTATGAAGTTAGACACTGATAGTTGCATTAAGGCAGTGAGGTCTGTTATATCGTTATTCGGTGTCCCCTCCCGACTTATCGCTGATCAAGGTCGTAGTTTTGCTAGTTCTGCATTCCGTGATTTCTGCTCAGCACAGAAAATGGATTTACATTTAATTGCCACAGGTGCTAGTCGTGCTAATGGCCAAGTGGAGCGAGTCATGAGTACTCTAAAGTCCATGCTGACCGCAGTAGAAACTGGGCCAGGATCTTGGCAGGATTCTTTAGATGAGATTCAGCTGGCTCTTAATAGTACACCCAATAGAGTTACTAAAGTCAGTCCATTAGAGATACTTATTGGCAAAGAAGCAAGGCCATTTGGTCTTACACCTGTTGTAAATGAAGAAAATATTGTCGATGTTGGTTCAGTTAGAGAAATGGCAAAACGTAATATGGAAAAGAATGCCAAAATTGATAAAGCTAGATTCGATAAAAATAAGGCTTCTATTGTAAGACACAAGGTAGGAGACCATGTTTTGCTTAAGAATGAAGAGCGTCATCAGACCAAACTAGATCCTAAGTTTAAAGGTCCATTTGTAGTGGCCGAAGTATTACCAGGAGATCGATATAAACTCAAAGCATTAAATAATAATCGAACTTATAAATATTGTCATGAATATTTGCGATGTATGCCTGAGAAGAGGATTACCACAGTGTTTGAAGATGAAAGCGCAGAAGACGCCAGTGATCAAGCCAGTGAGGGCTGTGATATTGAGAATGAATAAGAATTTGTAAACCTCCGGACCTATTCCAAACGCGACTTACTCTACCTCATGGGTGCCCGAGTTATGTGGTTCGCCATTTTGTAGCAGCTGAGTTTAAATTTGGTAACGGTTGGTGGTGTGAGTTAGTTGGCCGGCTTATAGACTGCGTCATCTGGGTGCCACGTATGTTGGCCGGATTGTCGAGTTGTAAGCTGTGAGCTAGGATAACAAAAGATGGACTGGCCGGTTTGAAAAACTGTGCGCTAGTAGAAAAATGTATTGAAAATCAAGAACGATTTATGTGTGAAGAAGATAAAATTATGATTGATTGATTGAGAGTTGATGGTAATCCAGATCTCATGGCTTAAATTTAATAAGATGAAATGTTTTAAATGTTCGTATTAGTTTGCTTTGAAGTAATAAAGAATGAAGAATAACTTTATATTTTGAGAAAGAAAAAAAAAAAGAGAATAAGCCTTTGAAAGATTCTGTTTAATTTTTGTTCGAAAAAAAAGGCGTTATAATAAATTAATGACGACAATCAATATTAAGGGATTGTTAGCACACGAGGGCGTGTGATAGGTCAGGAAGGCCGTGTCGCAGATCATTTAAATTTAACGATAAAAAGCAATTGCGTTGTTTCTGTTTGGCACGCGCCATGCAGATGCCTTTTCTATTCTTTTGCTGCGCGGCAGACAACCGTTAGAGTTTCTGCCGAACGTAGTCTGGTCGCGGAGCGAGGGGAAGTAGATGTCTGTACGAAAAAGAGAAGCATACAGAAAAATGCAAAGTGTGCATTGGTATTAGTGTATGCAGCGTAGAATAACTCTCCAAATTGCGTTGGTATTGCGTGTAGAGTTGAGAACTAAGCGCTTATACGATTTTTGTGTAAAGGAGATGGTACATTCAGTTTTCGATCGTTACGCATAATAGACATGCCTCGCTCACGCGCTAGAAAACGTTGCGCAGACAACGAGATTAGTGAAGAGGAAGAAAGGCATCCTGATGACTCTTCGACATATATATATTCTGGCATCTGCGACCCCATAAAAAATATATATTCTTGCTTAGGAATACTAGCCGAGTCGATTAAGCCATGTCTGTCTGTCCGTCGGTCCGTCTGTATCTCAGAAACTAAAAAAAGTTAGAGCCACCAAATTTGGTGACAGCACTCATGTGGATCATACGCTGTAATGATCATATGTAACAGGCAGAAGGAGACATGGCAGACCCCATAAAGTATATATTGTATATTCTGGCTCAGGATCAACAGGCGAGTCGATTTAGCCATGTCCGTCTGTCTGTATGAACGTCGAGATCTCAGCTATTACAAAAGCTAGAGACACCAAACTGGACATGATGGTTCTTGTATACCATACGCAGATCAAGTTTATTTCAAATTTGGAGTGCCACGCCCACCGCCCACGCAATTGATCATTTTTGAATATAAAGAAAAGTATTACAGTTCCAGACACCAAATTTGGTATGATGATTTTGCAAATCATGTGCAGATAAAGATTATTTCAAATTTGAGGTGCCACGCCCACCGTCCACGCAAATCGATAATTTTTAAATATTAAAGAAAGTATCTGGTTACAGATTTCTGCTTACGTAAAGATGCTGATAATATGCGCCCAATCCCAATCTCGATCTTTTATTATACATTAAGATCAAGATCCCACAATCAAATACAACTCGTCCTTTCGATATGTCTCTTAGACAGTTAACTATCGACAAGGCGCCCTTTTCAAAATAACGTTTCCTTCTCCGACAGACATATATTAGGATGTTTTTTGGTAATAACTTGAATAATGACAAAAATCGGCCAATAGGTGCTATGGTAACTATACGATACATCGCTTCGATCCGGCTCGTTCCGCCTTATTTGCAGCATGCAGAAATAAGAAGCATGTATACCAAGATATCAAGATAGCTCTAAAACTGAGAGACTAGTTTGCGTGGCAACAGACGGACGGACGGCCAGACGGATATGGCTAGTTCGACTGCCCTATTGATACTGATTAAGAATATATACACTTTATAGGGTTGGAGATGTCTCCTAAGGTGCGTTGCAAACTTCTGGACAAAATTAACTACCATCTGCAATGATATAATGATCGAATGCAATAGGTATCTTTGCATCGCACTCTCCCATAAATGGATCGTGTGCTCCCAAAATAGAGCCTACTTGGCAAATACTTGAAAGAAAGTTTTGTGGTATTTGTATTTAAAATTATATTAAATCATGTCGTATGTGCAAACATTTAACAAGTGACTACATCTACCTGTAGAAAAAACTGGCACTTCACCGGCCAGACTCTTACCGGCGACGACAAGACCCTCAATTAACTTGATTTGATGCATGTATCCCGTTTCCGCAGCGACCTCCTTCACATGTCAGAACATAAAATAAATTATAAACGAGTCAATAATACCCGTCATTGTTGCGAACACCAAAAAGGTAACAATTTGTGGTTGTCGCACCAATTGCCAAACATCCTTCCATATGGACTCGGAAGCACCCAACTTGGGTAACTTCAGCCTGGAGACGCTAAATAAGTCCAGCACACTGAACACGCACATGATAAGCAGATCTGGGTAAAATTCTTGACCGCATTCGTAATCCACATGTTGACCACAACGCCGGCAATGAAGGCTGTGGCGCCAAATCCAATGGTGCCCCAAACTCGCTGAGGATATTTTACCATATTTTCGCTGCTCATCCACGCCAAGCAGATCGAGTCAGTAGGCATCCGATATGAAATTGATTACATTGAAGCCAATGGTTCCAATAAAGCAGGCAAACGAACAGCCAGAAGGTGCCGCTGCCATAGATGCAGCTGCATATGTGCAGGTGCTCAAACGTGGCCGAGTCGTTGCTACTCAAAATCGACGTTTCTGGTTTCGTTTGACAATTTTATAACTTTTGTTGACATAATAATAATAATAAAATTTCTTATGTTATTAGCAGCAGATGCAGGGCAGATGACATAGATCTGTGCACCAATAGCGATTATAAATCTAACAGCCCCCAGTCCACGGGGCTATCCACTTTTAGGGATTTAAAGCCTGCAAAATCTGCCCGTGAACGAGGTCAATCCTTGCACACCGTATCGGTTAGAACGACAACTAAGGTCTGCGCCAGCTCTGCAATTCCCAATGCTTTTGGCATATTTTTATATCATTCGACCATTGAAAATGGTCAAAAATGGTATACTAAGATTGTGCAAATGTATGTAACAGGCAGAAGAAGGCGTGGCAGACCCCGCAAAGTATATATTCTTGCTCAGGATCACAAACCGAGGCGATTGAGCCATGTACGTCTGTCTATCTGTCACGTGTCTGTGTGAACACACAGATCTCAGCTATTATAAAAGCTAAATACACCAAATTTAGTAGAGTTTATTTCGAATTTGAGGTGGCACGCCCACCGCTTCTCAAAATTGACAAATACATTTTAGTAATACATAGATTTATACTATAAGCATACACAGATCGGATCGGATTATAAACACAAAAGTTATTCAATTAAATGTTTTCCGTAGTTGCGCTGTAGCGTGTGTAAACTGATTGCTATGACGTGTTCATAGTCGCAGTCGGCACACGCACAACGTAAGCGAGTTCGGGTGCTGCCCGAGAGTGCAAAAATTAGCACGAAACTCATTCGTACGGTACCCGAGAGTGAAAAAATGAGAGCGAAATTTATGACCGAGAGCGTAACGGCCGTTTGTGCGCTTGAAAAGAAGTGCGAAAGAACAAAAAATACACTGGCAAAATGTTTTCAGATGAATATGAAAATGATAATTTTTATACCCGCTACTCATAGAGTAGAAGGGTTTTATAACTTTGTTCAAACCGAAAATGTATGTAACAGGCAGAAGGAGACACCTCCGACCCCATAAGGTATATTTATTCTGGCTCAGGATCAACAGCCGAGTCGATATAGCCATGTCCGTCTGTCCGTCTGTCTGTCCGTGTGAAAATCTAGATTTCCGCTATTATAAAAGCTAGAACTACCAAATTTGGTGACAGTATGTGTTATTATTGCACGCTGGTCAAGTTTATTTTGGATTTTGGCCAAGCCCCCTTCCGCCCCCGTAAATCGAAAAAACATTGATTACAAGCGCAATTTTGATGTCATATTGTTCATATTTGGTTTACATGATAACTATAGATAGCCAGATGATCTCTGAAAATTTGGTAACAATCGGATAATAAACACAGAAGTTAGGCAGCGCTGCTTGCAGCATTGTACCGAATCGTGTGTGCGTGTACGGTGGTGAAATGGGTTAAGTTGTTGACTACAAAACGAACAGTACTACTATGCATTTACGGGTTCGAGTCCCGCCCGTATCAAAAATTAGATGTGTGCAAAAATGTTTTTTTTTTTATTTTAGATTTTGACTTTGCATAAATAGTGTAAGTCCATAGCCTTTTACGGTCAAAATATGATTGCAGCCGTTTTTTTTGTTCCGCAAATAAATGATGTACGAGCAGCTGGGTAGCGGGTATATTACAGTCAAGCACACTCGACTGTAGCTTTCTTACTTGTTATAATTTAACTTAATTTAATTAATTTATTTATAAATTTTTTATTTATTCATGTGTTAAGTGTTGGTCAGGCTTTTTGTAGACGTCGTAATAATGTTAAGTAAATAAATATTTTTTAATTTAATTTGCGAATATTAAGGAAAATATTACAGTTAAAGACACCAAATTTGGCATGATGGTTCCTGTAAATCATGCGCAGATGAAGTTTATTTCCAATTTGAAGTGCCACGCCCACCGCCTACGCAAATTGATAATTTTTGAATATTAACGAAAGTTTTAAGGTTACAGCTTTCTGCTTTGTAACACGTAAAGATTGTGAATTCCCAAATTATAATCCGATCGGACAATAACCACAGAAATAATTCAAGAAAACGTTTTTCATAGTTCCGTTGCCCGCGTCATTGCAGCATATCGTTACTCATCGTTTTAGTCTTTGGGTGTGTGTCTGTATGTGTGTGTGAGAGCGAGTTAGTACTAGAAAATGCAACTACGAAGTTGGTCAAATGGTATCTTACGGTCGAGCGCGCTCGCCTGTAGCTTTCGTTACCTCTTTTTTGTACCATTCGACCATTGAAAATGGTCAAAAATGGTACACTAAGTTTGTGCAAATGTATGTAACAGGCAGAAGGAGGCGTGGCAGACCCCAAAAAGTATATATATTCTGACTCAGGATCACTAGCTGAATTGATTGTCCATGTCCGTATGTATGTCCATCTGTCCGTTTGAACGTCTAGATCTCAGCTATTACAAAAGCTAGAGACACCATATTTTACATGAAGGTTCCTGTATACCATAGGTAGATCAAGTTTATTTTCAATTTTTGATGCCACGCCCACCGCCCACGCAAATCGATCATTTTCGATTATCAGGAGAAGTATTGAAGTTACAACTTTCTGCTTTGATATGAACATAAATAATTGCAATATAAATCTATTCCCCAAATTACAATCCAATCGGACGATAAACACAGTTATCTATGTTTCCGTTTTCCGTACTTCCACTGCTTGCGCCTGTGCCCGCCTCGTGACGTCATCGTCACGATGCTTCGTTTCAGCCGTAGCGTGTGTAAAGCTATACCGTTTTCACATGTAGATGGCGCTATTCAAAAATAGATCTAATTTAAACAAGAGGTGGCGGATAAAGTTGTGCAGCGTTTTTTGATGGAATTAAATGTGTGAGAATTTGTTTCGAAACTGTCGGGCGCGCTCGACTGTAGATTTCTTTACTTGTTCTCTTCACAAAACGTAAAACTACATTTGGTAGCAACTGGAGCTGGTCGAGGTAATGGCCAAGTTGAGAGGGTTATGAGTACCTTGAAGAATTTACTAGCAGCTGTTGAAATAAGGTCTCGATTGCGGCAAGAGGCATTAGGTGACGTGGATTGTAATTTGGGGAATAGATTTATATTGCAATTATTTATGTTCATACCAAAGCAGAAAGCTGTAACTTTAATACTTCACCTGATAATCGAAAATTATCGATTTGCGTGGGCGGTGAGCGTGGCATCAAAAATTGAAAATAAACTTGATCTACCTATGGTATACAGGAACCTTCATGTAAAATATGGGGTCTCTAGCTTTTGTAATAGCTGAGATCTAGACGTTCAAACGGACAGATGGACATACATACGGACATGGACAATCAACTCAGCTAGTGATCCTGAGTCAGAATATATATACTTTTTGGGGTCTGCCACGCCTCCTTCTGCCTGTTACATACATTTGCACAAACTTAGTGTACCATTTTTGACCATTTTCAATGGTCGAATGGTATAAAAATTCAACGAACTGTGAAACTCCTTCCCTGATCAGAATAGGGACTCCGAACCAGGAGATTGATGATTTTAAAGCCATTACGCAAGTTTCTGCACTTAATGTGAAAGTGTGATAGAGATAAACATACTTCGTAAATGCATCAATCTGTACAATAACATATTTTTTACGATCGCTTTTACCACTAAGCTTGCCTGATATGTCTATGTGAATAGAATGCTACGGATATGCATGGTATGCAATTTTCAACAAATCTTCGTACGTATTTGGCCATGCCCTCAAACCAATAGTAATCGTATACTTTGTCAAGCGTTTCCTTCCAGCCCAAAAGCATTATACATTCATGTACTTGGGGGGAAGTGGATTTCCGAAAAGAAATTAGTATGGGCTATACGCTTGCCTCCTCTATACTGTATATCCAAATCGAATGTCAGTAAATAAGCACACCAGCGATAGATTCTAAGCAACAACTCAATCTTATTTCGAGATGATTTTAACGAATAACCGTCAGTAAATATAGGAATAGGTATATTTTGATTCACATAAACTTGTTTTCTTACTATAGTATTCCACTACGGTTTATTTCCAATTCTATGTAAGAGTATAGCGCTATATCCAATTGCACTTGCATCGGTATGCAATACAATAGGATACTGCGGGTCAAAAATAATCAAAGCTCGCTAATTAGTAAGAATGTGAACAATTTTTCTAGGAATCTTCTCATGTTCTATGTTCAACTCATACTTATTTTTCTCCGAAGTGACAAAATATAAGGGGTTTTATTAACTGTTAGAATCCGGGAACAAACTGTCGAAAGTACGATGCTAACCCAATAAACTGTCTCAATGTTGTTACTCGCCTAGGAGGTGGCAAGGCGTTCAAAGATTTTACTTTGCCTATATTTGGACTAATCTCAACAACCGAGTCGATTGAGCCATGTCTGTCTGTCTGTATGAACGTCGAGATCTCAGCTATTACAAAAGCTAGCGACACCAAATTTGACATGCTACCATACCGTACCATACGCAGATCAACTTTATTTCAAATTTGGAGTGCCACGCCCACCGCCCACGCAAATCGATAATTTACGAATATTAAGGAAAGTATTACAGTTACAGACACCAAATTTGGCATGAGGGTTCCTGTAATGCATAATTCCTATGTGCAGAATGCGTTTTTTTTTTTTAAATTTGAGGTGCCACGCCCACCGCCCGCGCAAATCAATAATTTACGAATATTAATGAAAGTATTACAGTTACAGACACCAAATTTGGCATGATGGTTGCTATAAACCATGCGCAGATGAGATTTATTTGAAATTTGAGGTGCCACGCCCACCGCCCACGCAAATCGATAATTTTCGATTATCAGGAGAAGTATTGAAATTACAGCTTTCTGCAGTTTCCGTTTTCCGTACTTCCACTGCTTGCGCCTGTGCTGCGCGTCGTGACGTCATCGTCACAATGCTTTGTTTCAGCCGTAGCGTGTGTAAAGCTATGCCATTTTCACATGTAAATGGCGCTATTCAGAGATGGAGGATAAACTTGTGCAGAGTTTTTTGATGGAATTAAATATGTGATAATTTGTTTCAAAACTGGGCGAATGGTATCTTACTGTCGGGCGCGCTCGACTGTAGCTTTCTTTACTTGTTAAACTCTCCAGTGCCGATTTTTTGGCTTAAGCTACAATCACTATGTCATCCATATACACAATGACATAAGCGATCTCACCTTATGCCTTTATTACTGCTCTTTGAAAAACTGACGGTGCATTCTTGAGTCCAAATGGCATCGACAGTAACTCACTTTGTCAGCGGTGACGAATGCCGTATATTGGATACAAAGGAACTTGATATCCACTTGCCATGTCCAAGCAGGTAAAGTACTTTGCACCACGCAAGCTGGCTATCTGATCAGATATTAAAAGCGACGAAATTTGTCAGCAACTGCATTTGAACTTAATTCTCTATATTCCACACAAAGCCTGGCTGATCCATTCTTCTTTTTCACCAATAGAACAGGACTTGCAAAATGGGAACTACTCGGTCTGATAACTTTGCAATCTAATAATTCTTAACCTTGGTTCAAACTACATCTCTCTCGCTGGGACTCGATCGAAATGGACTTCTCTGTACCGTTTTAGTCTCATCAATTAATCGGATTATCATTTCACCAGAATTGACACGAGTCTGAGGCATTCCCTTTATAAAAGAACCTGAGTAAGATTTTAACAATGTTAATATTTCGTATTTGTTTTCATAATATACATACATTGCTTTCCAATATATCAAGTGAGTTTTTATACCCGCTACTCATAGAGTAGAAGGGTATTATAACTTTGTTCAAACCGAAAATGTATGTAACAGGCAGAGGCATTCCATTTATAAAAGAACCTGAGTAAGATTTTAACAATGTTAATATTTCGTATTTGTTTTCATAATATACATACATTGCTTTCCAATATATCAAGTGAGTTTTTATACCCGCTACTCATAGAGTAGAAGGGTATTATAACTTTGTTCAAACCGAAAATGTATGTAACAGGCAGAAGGAGACACCTCCGACCCCATAAAGTATATATATTCTGGCTCAGGATCAACAGCCGAGTCGATATAGCCATGTCCGTCTGTCTGTCAGTGTGAAAATCTAGATCTCAGCTATTATAAGAGCTAGGACTACCAAATTTGGTGACAATATGTGTTATTATTGCACGCTGATCAAGTTTATTTTGGATTTTGGCCACGCCCCCTTCCGCCCCCGTAATTCAAAAACATTGATTACAAGCGCAATTTTGATGCCATATTGTTTATTTTCGGTTTACATGATAACTATAGCTAGCCAGATGATCTCTGAAAGTTTGGTAACAATCGGATAAAAAACACAGAAGTTATTCAGCTTAACGTTTTTCATAGCTGTAAGCAGCGCTGCCGGCAGCGCTGCTTGCAGCATTGTGCCGAATCGTGTGTGCGTGTACGGTGGTGAAATGGGTTATGCTACTATTATGATTTACGGGTTCGAGTCCCGCCCGCATCAAAAATTAAATGTGGGCAAAAATGTTTTTTTTTTATTTTAGATTTTGACTTTGCATAGATATTATAAGTCCATAGCCTTTTACGGTCAAAATTTGATTGTAGCCGTTTTTTGTTCCGCAAATAAATGATGTACGAGCAGCTGGGTAGCGGGTCAAGCACACTCGACTGTAGCTTTCTTACTTGTTTATTAGACCAAGGATTTTAAAAAAATACGTGGTCTATTGTGTTTGTCGAAATGTGCGAAACAGACAGAAGGAGGCATCTGCGACCCCATAAAAAATATATATTCTTGCTTAGGAATACTAGCCGAGTCGATTAAGCCATGTCTGTCTGTCCGTCGGTCCGTCTGTATCTCAGAAACTAAAAAAGTTAGAGCCACCAAATTTGGTGACAGCACTCATGTGGATCATACGCTGTAATGATCATATGTAACAGGCAGAAGGAGACATGGCAGACCCCATAAAGTATATATTGTATATTCTGGCTCAGGATCAACAGGCGAGTCGATTGAGCCATGTCCGTCTGTCTGTATGAACGTCGAGATCTCAGCTATTACAAAAGCTAGAGACACCAAACT
Organism: Zaprionus ghesquierei; assembly: GCA_018904095.1. Lineage (NCBI taxonomy): Eukaryota > Metazoa > Arthropoda > Insecta > Diptera > Drosophilidae > Zaprionus > Zaprionus ghesquierei. The sequence goes on along the minus strand of JAEIGP010000649.1, from coordinate 47,508 downwards.
GGACATGATGGTTCTTGTATACCATACGCAGATCAAGTTTATTTCAAATTTGGAGTGCCACGCCCACCGCCCACGCAATTGATCATTTTTGAATATAAAGAAAAGTATTACAGTTCCAGACACCAAATTTGGTATGATGATTTTGCAAATCATGTGCAGATAAAGATTATTTCAAATTTGAGGTGCCACGCCCACCGTCCACGCAAATCGATAATTTTTAAATATTAAAGAAAGTATCTGGTTACAGATTTCTGCTTACGTAAAGATGCTGATAATATGCGCCCAATCCCAATCTCGATCTTTTATTATACATTAAGATCAAGATCCCACAATCAAATACAACTCGTCCTTTCGATATGTCTCTTAGACAGTTAACTATCGACAAGGCGCCCTTTTCAAAATAACGTTTCCTTCTCCGACAGACATATATTAGGATGTTTTTTGGTAATAACTTGAATAATGACAAAAATCGGCCAATAGGTGCTATGGTAACTATACGATACATCGCTTCGATCCGGCTCGTTCCGCCTTATTTGCAGCATGCAGAAATAAGAAGCATGTATACCAAGATATCAAGATAGCTCTAAAACTGAGAGACTAGTTTGCGTGGTAACAGACGGACGGACGGACAGACGGATATGGCTAGTTCGACTGCCCTATTGATACTGATTAAGAATATATACACTTTATAGGGTTGGAGATGTCTCCTAAGGTGCGTTGCAAACTTCTGGCCAAAATTAACTACCATCTGCAATTATATAATGATCGAATGCAATAGGTATCTTTGCATCGCACTCTCCCATAAATAGATCGTGTGCTCCCAAAATGGAGCCTACTTGACAAATACTTGAAAAAAGTTTTGTGGTATTTGTATTTAAAATTATATTAAATCATGTCGTATGTGCAAACATTTAACAAGTGACTACATCTAACTGTAGAAAAAACTGGCACTTCACCGGCCAGACTCTTACCGGCGACGACAAGACCCTCGATTAACTTGATTTGATGCATGTATCCCGTTTCCGCAGCGACCTCCTTCACATGTCAGAACATAAAATAAATTATAAACTAGTCAATAATACCCGTCATTGTTGCGAACACCAAAAAGGTAACAATTTGTGGTTGTCGCACCAATTGCCAAACATCCTTCCATATGGACTCGGAAGCACCCAACTTGGGTAACTTCAGCCTGGAGACGCTAAATAAGTCCAGCACACTGAACACGCACATGATAAGCAGATCTGGGTAAAATTCTTGACCGCATTCGTAATCCACATGTTGACCACAACGCCGGCAATGAAGGCTGTGGCGCCAAATCCAATGGTGCCCCAAACTCGCTGAGGATATTTTACCATATTTTCGCTGCTCATCCACGCCAAGCAGATCGAGTCAGTAGGCATCCGATATGAAATTGATTACATTGAAGCCAATGGTTCCAATAAAGCAGGCAAACGAACAGCCAGAAGGTGCCGCTGACATAGATGCAGCTGCATATGTGCAGGTGCTCAAACGTGGCCGAGTCGTTGCTACTCAAAATCGACGTTTCTGGTTTCGTTTGACAATTTTATAACTTTTGTTGACATAATAATAATAATAAAATTTCTTATGTTATTAACAGCAGATGCAGGGCAGATGACATAGATCTGTGCACCAATAGCGATTATAAATCTAACAGCCCCCAGTCCACGGGGCTATCCACTTTTAAGGATTTAAAGCCTGCAAAATCTGCCCGTGAACGAGGTCAATCCTTGCACACCGTATCGGTTAGAACGACAACTAAGGTCTGCGCCAGCTCTGCAATTCCCAATGCTTTTGGCATATTTTTATATCATTCGACCATTGAAAATGGTCAAAAATGGTATACTAAGATTGTGCAAATGTATGTAACAGGCAGAAGAAGGCGTGGCAGACCCCGCAAAGTATATATATTCTTGCTCAGGATCACAAACCGAGGCGATTGAGCCATGTACGTCTGTCTATCTGTCACGTGTCTGTGTGAACACACAGATCTCAGCTATTATAAAAGCTAAATACACCAAATTTAGTAGAGTTTATTTCGAATTTGAGGTGGCACGCCCACCGCTTCTCAAAATTGACAAATACATTTTAGTAATACATAGATTTATACTATAAGCATACACAGATCGGATCGGATTATAAACACAAAAGTTATTCAATTAAATGTTTTCCGTAGTTGCGCTGTAGCGTGTGTAAACTGATTGCTATGACGTGTTCATAGTCGCAGTCGGCACACGCACAACGTAAGCGAGTTCGGGTGCTGCCCGAGAGTGCAAAAATTAGCACGAAACTCATTCGTACGGTACCCGAGAGTGAAAAAATGAGAGCGAAATTTATGACCGAGAGCGTAACGGCCGTTTGTGCGCTTGAAAAGAAGTGCGAAAGAACAAAAAATACACTGGCAAAATGTTTTCAGATGAATATGAAAATGATAATTTTTATACCCGCTACTCATAGAGTAGAAGGGTTTTATAACTTTGTTCAAACCGAAAATGTATGTAACAGGCAGAAGGAGACACCTCCGACCCCATAAAGTATATTTTTTCTGGCTCAGGATCAACAGCCGAGTCGATATAGCCATGTCCGTCTGTCTGTCCGTGTGAAAATCTAGATCTCAGCTATTATAAGAGGTAGGACTACCAAATTTGGTGACAATATGTGTTATTATTGCACGCTGATCAAGTTTATTTTAGATTTTGGCCACGCCCCCTTCCGCCCCCGCAAATCGAAAAAACATTGATAACAAGTGCAATTTTGATGCCATATTGTTGTAGACGTTCAAACGGACAGATGGACATACATACGGACATGGACAATCAACTCAGCTAGTGATCCTGAGTCAGAATATATATACTTTGTGGGGTCTGCCACGCCTCCTTTTGCCTGTTACATGCATTTGCACAAACTTAGTATACCATTTTTGACCATTTTCAATGGTCGAATGGTATAAAAATTCAACGAACTGTGAAACTCCTTCCCTGATCAGAATAGGGACTCCGAACCAGGAGATTGATGATTTTAAAGCCATTATGCAAGTTTCTGCATTTAATGTGAAAGTGTGATAGAGATAAACATACTTCGTAAATGCATCAATCTGTACAATAACATATTTTTTACGACCGCCCACGCAAATCGATAATTTTCGATTATCAGGAGAAGTATTGAAATTACAGCTTTCTGCAGTTTCCGTTTTCCGTACTTCCACTGCTTGCGCCTGTGCTGCGCGTCGTGACGTCATCGTCACAATGCTTTGTTTCAGCCGTAGCGTGTGTAAAGCTATGCCATTTTCACATGTAAATGGCGCTATTCAGAGATGGAGGATAAACTTGTGCAGAGTTTTTTGATGGAATTAAATATGTGATAATTTGTTTCAAAACTGGGCGAATGGTATCTTACTGTCGGGCGCGCTCGACTGTAGCTTTCTTTACTTGTTAATCTCTCCAGTGCCGATTTTTTGGCTTAAGCTACAATCACTATGTCATCCATATACACAATGACATAAGCGATCTCACCTTATGCCTTTATTACTGCTCTTTGAAAAACTGACGGTGCATTCTTGAGTCCAAATGGCATCGACAGTAACTCACTTTGTCAGCGGTGACGAATGCCGTATATTGGATACAAAGGAACTTGATATCCACTTGCCATGTCCAAGCAGGTAAAGTACTTTGCACCACGCAAGCTGGCTATCTGATCAGATATTAAAAGCGACGAAATTTGTCAGCAACTGCATTTGAACTTAATTCTCTATATTCCACACAAAGCCTGGCTGATCCATTCTTCTTTTTCACCAATAGAACAGGACTTGCAAAATGGGAACTACTCGGTCTGATAACTTTGCAGTCTAATAATTCATAACCTTGGTTCAAACTACATCTCTCTCGCTGGGACTCGATCGAAATGGACTTCTCTGTACCGTTTTAGTCTCATCAATTAATCGGATTATCATTTCACCAGAATTGACACGAGTCTGAGGCATTCCCTTTATAAAAGAACCTGAGTAAGATTTTAACAATGTTAATATTTCGTATTTGTTTTCATAATATACATACATTGCTTTCCAATATATCAAGTGAGTTTTTATACCCGCTACTCATAGAGTAGAAGGGTATTATAACTTTGTTCAAACCGAAAATGTATGTAACAGGCAGAGGCATTCCATTTATAAAAGAACCTGAGTAAGATTTTAACAATGTTAATATTTCGTATTTGTTTTCATAATATACATACATTGCTTTCCAATATATCAAGTGAGTTTTTATACCCGCTACTCATAGAGTAGAAGGGTATTATAACTTTGTTCAAACCGAAAATGTATGTAACAGGCAGAAGGAGACACCTCCGACCCCATAAAGTATATATATTCTGGCTCAGGATCAATAGCCGAGTCGATATAGCCATGTCCGTCTGTCTGTCAGTGTGAAAATCTAGATCTCAGCTAATATAAGAGCTAGGACTACCAAATTTGGTGACAATATGTGTTATTATTGCACGCTGATCAAGTTTATTTTGGATTTTGGCCACGCCCCCTTCCGCCCCCCGTAATTCAAAAACATTGATTACAAGCGCAATTTTGATGCCATATTGTTTATTTTCGGTTTACATGATAACTATAGCTAGCCAGATGATCTCTGAAAGTTTGGTAACAATCGGATAAAAAACACAGAAGTTATTCAGCTTAACGTTTTTCATAGCTGTAAGCAGCGCTGCCGGCAGCGCTGCTTGCAGCATTGTGCCGAATCGTGTGTGCGTGTACGGTGGTGAAATGGGTTATGCTACTATTATGATTTACGGGTTCGAGTCCCGCCCGCATCAAAAATTAAATGTGGGCAAAAATGTTTTTTTTTTATTTTAGATTTTGACTTTGCATAGATATTATAAGTCCATAGCCTTTTACGGTCAAAATTTGATTGTAGCCGTTTTTTGTTCCGCAAATAAATGATGTACGAGCAGCTGGGTAGCGGGTCAAGCACACTCGACTGTAGCTTTCTTACTTGTTTATTAGACCAAGGATTTTAAAAAAATACGTGGTCTATTGTGTTTGTCGAAATGTGCGAAACAGACAGAAGGAGGCATCTGCGACCCCATAAAAAATATATATTCTTGCTTAGGAATACTAGCCGAGTCGATTAAGCCATGTCTGTCTGTCCGTCGGTCCGTCTGTATCTCAGAAACTAAAAAAAGTTAGAGCCACCAAATTTGGTGACAGCACTCATGTGGATCATACGCTGTAATGATCATATGTAACAGGCAGAAGGAGACATGGCAGACCCCATAAAGTATATATTGTATATTCTGGCTCAGGATCAACAGGCGAGTCGATTGAGCCATGTCCGTCTGTCTGTATGAACGTCGAGATCTCAGCTATTACAAAAGCTAGAGACACCAAACTGGACATGATGGTTCTTGTATACCATACGCAGATCAAGTTTATTTCAAATTTGGAGTGCCACGCCCACCGCCCACGCAATTGATCATTTTTGAATATAAAGAAAAGTATTACAGTTCCAGACACCAAATTTGGTATGATGATTTTGCAAATCATGCGCAGATAAAGATTATTTCAAATTTGAGGTGCCACGCCCACCGTCCACGCAAATCGATAATTTTTAAATATTAAAGAAAGTATCTGGTTACAGATTTCTGCTTACGTAAAGATGCTGATAATATGCGCCCAATCCCAATCTCGATCTTTTATTATACATTAAGATCGAGATCCCACAGTCAAATACAACTCGTCCTTTCGATATGTCTCTTAGACAGTTAACTATCGACAAGGCGCCCTTTTCAAAATAACGTTTCCTTCTCCGGCAGACATATATTGGGATGTTTTTTTGTAATAACTTGAATAATGACAAAAATCGGCCAATAGGTGCTATGGTAACTATACGATACATCGCTTCGATCCGGCTCGTTCCGCCTTATTTGCAGCATGCAGAAATAAGAAGCATGTATACCAAGATATCAAGATAGCTCTAAAACTGAGAGACTAGTTTGCGTGGTAACAGACGGACGGACGGACAGACGGATATGGCTAGTTCGACTGCCCTATTGATACTGATTAAGAATATATACACTTTATAGGGTTGGAGATGTCTCCTAAGGTGCGTTGCAAACTTCTGGCCAAAATTAACTACCATCTGCAATGATATAATGATCGAATGCAATAGGTATCTTTGCATCGCACTCTCCCATAAATAGATCGTGTGCTCCCAAAATGGAGCCTACTTGACAAATACTTGAAAGAAAGTTTTGTGGTATTTGTATTTAAAATTATATTTTGTGGTATTTGTATTTAAAATTATATTAAATCATGTCGTATGTGCAAACATTTAACAAGTGACTACATCTAACTGTAGAAAAAACTGGCACTTCACCGGCCAGACTCTTACCGGCGACGACAAGACCCTCGATTAACTTGATTTGATGCATGTATCCCGTTTCCGCAGCGACCTCCTTCACATGTCAGAACATAAAATAAATTATAAACGAGTCAATAATACCCGTCATTGTTGCGAACACCAAAAAGGTAACAATTTGTGGTTGTCGCACCAATTGCCAAACATCCTTCCATATGGACTCGGAAGCACCCAACTTGGGTAACTTCAGCCTGGAGACGCTAAATAAGTCCAGCACACTGAACACGCACATGATAAGCAGATCTGGGTAAAATTCTTGACCGCATTCGTAATCCACATGTTGACCACAACGCCGGCAATGAAGGCTGTGGCGCCAAATCCAATGGTGCCCCAAACTCGCTGAGGATATTTTACCATATTTTCGCTGCTCATCCACGCCAAGCAGATCGAGTCAGTAGGCATCCGATATGAAATTGATTACATTGAAGCCAATGGTTCCAATAAAGCAGGCAAACGAACAGCCAGAAGGTGCCGCTGACATAGATGCAGCTGCATATGTGCAGGTGCTCAAACGTGGCCGAGTCGTTGCTACTCAAAATCGACGTTTCTGGTTTCGTTTGACAATTTTATAACTTTTGTTGACATAATAATAATAATAAAATTTCTTATGTTATTAACAGCAGATGCAGGGCAGATGACATAGATCTGTGCACCAATAGCGATTATAAATCTAACAGCCCCCAGTCCACGGGGCTATCCACTTTTTAGGGATTTAAAGCCTGCAAAATCTGCCCGTGAACGAGGTCAATCCTTGCACACCGTATCGGTTAGAACGACAACTAAGGTCTGCGCCAGCTCTGCAATTCCCAATGCTTTTGGCATATTTTTTATATCATTCGACCATTGAAAATGGTCAAAAATGGTATACTAAGATTGTGCAAATGTATGTAACAGGCAGAAGAAGGCGTGGCAGACCCCGCAAAGTATATATATTCTTGCTCAGGATCACAAACCGAGGCGATTGAGCCATGTACGTCTGTCTATCTGTCACGTGTCTGTGTGAACACACAGATCTCAGCTATTATAAAAGCTAAATACACCAAATTTAGTAGAGTTTATTTCGAATTTGAGGTGGCACGCCCACCGCTTCTCAAAATTGACAAATACATTTTAGTAATACATAGATTTATACTATAAGCATACACAGATCGGATCGGATTATAAACACAAAAGTTATTCAATTAAATGTTTTCCGTAGTTGCGCTGTAGCGTGTGTAAACTGATTGCTATGACGTGTTCATAGTCGCAGTCGGCACACGCACAACGTAAGCGAGTTCGGGTGCTGCCCGAGAGTGCAAAAAATTAGCACGAAACTCATTCGTACGGTACCCGAGAGTGAAAAAATGAGAGCGAAATTTATGACCGAGAGCGTAACGGCCGTTTGTGCGCTTGAAAAGAAGTGCGAAAGAACAAAAAATACACTGGCAAAATGTTTTCAGATGAATATGAAAATGATAATTTTTATACCCGCTACTCATAGAGTAGAAGGGTTTTATAACTTTGTTCAAACCGAAAATGTATGTAACAGGCAGAAGGAGACACCTCCGACCCCATAAAGTATATTTTTTCTGGCTCAGGATCAACAGCCGAGTCGATATAGCCATGTCCGTCTGTCTGTCCGTGTGAAAATCTAGATCTCAGCTATTATAAGAGGTAGGACTACCAAATTTGGTGACAATATGTGTTATTATTGCACGCTGATCAAGTTTATTTTAGATTTTGGCCACGCCCCCTTCCGCCCCCGCAAATCGAAAAAACATTGATAACAAGTGCAATTTTGATGCCATATTGTTGTAGACGTTCAAACGGACAGATGGACATACATACGGACATGGACAATCAACTCAGCTAGTGATCCTGAGTCAGAATATATATACTTTGTGGGGTCTGCCACGCCTCCTTTTGCCTGTTACATGCATTTGCACAAACTTAGTATACCATTTTTGACCATTTTCAATGGTCGAATGGTATAAAAATTCAACGAACTGTGAAACTCCTTCCCTGATCAGAATAGGGACTCCGAACCAGGAGATTGATGATTTTAAAGCCATTATGCAAGTTTCTGCATTTAATGTGAAAGTGTGATAGAGATAAACATACTTCGTAAATGCATCAATCTGTACAATAACATATTTTTTACGACCGCCCACGCAAATCGATAATTTTCGATTATCAGGAGAAGTATTGAAATTACAGCTTTCTGCAGTTTCCGTTTTCCGTACTTCCACTGCTTGCGCCTGTGCTGCACGTCGTGACGTCATCGTCACAATGCTTTGTTTCAGCCGTAGCGTGTGTAAAGCTATGCCATTTTCACATGTAAATGGCGCTATTCAGAGATGGAGGATAAACTTGTGCAGAGTTTTTTGATGGAATTAAATATGTGATAATTTGTTTCAAAACTGGGCGAATGGTATCTTACTGTCGGGCGCGCTCGACTGTAGCTTTCTTTACTTGTTAATCTCTCCAGTGCCGATTTTTTGGCTTAAGCTACAATCACTATGTCATCCATATACACAATGACATAAGCGATCTCACCTTATGCCTTTATTACTGCTCTTTGAAAAACTGACGGTGCATTCTTGAGTCCAAATGGCATCGACAGTAACTCACTTTGTCAGCGGTGACGAATGCCGTATATTGGATACAAAGGAACTTGATATCCACTTGCCATGTCCAAGCAGGTAAAGTACTTTGCACCACGCAAGCTGGCTATCTGATCAGATATTAAAAGCGACGAAATTTGTCAGCAACTGCATTTGAACTTAATTCTCTATATTCCACACAAAGCCTGGCTGATCCATTCTTCTTTTTCACCAATAGAACAGGACTTGCAAAATGGGAACTACTCGGTCTGATAACTTTGCAGTCTAATAATTCATAACCTTGGTTCAAACTACATCTCTCTCGCTGGGACTCGATCGAAATGGACTTCTCTGTACCGTTTTAGTCTCATCAATTAATCGGATTATCATTTCACCAGAATTGACACGAGTCTGAGGCATTCCCTTTATAAAAGAACCTGAGTAAGATTTTAACAATGTTAATATTTCGTATTTGTTTTCATAATATACATACATTGCTTTCCAATATATCAAGTGAGTTTTTATACCCGCTACTCATAGAGTAGAAGGGTATTATAACTTTGTTCAAACCGAAAATGTATGTAACAGGCAGAGGCATTCCATTTATAAAAGAACCTGAGTAAGATTTTAACAATGTTAATATTTCGTATTTGTTTTCATAATATACATACATTGCTTTCCAATATATCAAGTGAGTTTTTATACCCGCTACTCATAGAGTAGAAGGGTATTATAACTTTGTTCAAACCGAAAATGTATGTAACAGGCAGAAGGAGACACCTCCGACCCCATAAAGTATATATATTCTGGCTCAGGATCAATAGCCGAGTCGATATAGCCATGTCCGTCTGTCTGTCAGTGTGAAAATCTAGATCTCAGCTAATATAAGAGCTAGGACTACCAAATTTGGTGACAATATGTGTTATTATTGCACGCTGATCAAGTTTATTTTGGATTTTGGCCACGCCCCCTTCCGCCCCCGTAATTCAAAAACATTGATTACAAGCGCAATTTTGATGCCATATTGTTTATTTTCGGTTTACATGATAACTATAGCTAGCCAGATGATCTCTGAAAGTTTGGTAACAATCGGATAAAAAACACAGAAGTTATTCAGCTTAACGTTTTTCATAGCTGTAAGCAGCGCTGCTCGGCAGCGCTGCTTGCAGCATTGTGCCGAATCGTGTGTGCGTGTACGGTGGTGAAATGGGTTATGCTACTATTATGATTTACGGGTTCGAGTCCCGCCCGCATCAAAAATTAAATGTGGGCAAAAATGTTTTTTTTTTATTTTAGATTTTGACTTTGCATAGATATTATAAGTCCATAGCCTTTTACGGTCAAAATTTGATTGTAGCCGTTTTTTGTTCCGCAAATAAATGATGTACGAGCAGCTGGGTAGCGGGTATATTACAGTCAAGCACACTCGACTGTAGCTTTCTTACTTGTTTATTAGACCAAGGATTTTAAAAAAATACGTGGTCTATTGTGTTTGTCGAAATGTGCGAAACAGACAGAAGGAGGCATCTGCGACCCCATAAAAAATATATATTCTTGCTTAGGAATACTAGCCGAGTCGATTAAGCCATGTCTGTCTGTCCGTCGGTCCGTCTGTATCTCAGAAACTAAAAAAAGTTAGAGCCACCAAATTTGGTGACAGCACTCATGTGGATCATACGCTGTAATGATCATATGTAACAGGCAGAAGGAGACATGGCAGACCCCATAAAGTATATATTGTATATTCTGGCTCAGGATCAACAGGCGAGTCGATTGAGCCATGTCCGTCTGTCTGTATGAACGTCGAGATCTCAGCTATTACAAAAGCTAGAGACACCAAACTGGACATGATGGTTCTTGTATACCATACGCAGATCAAGTTTATTTCAAATTTGGAGTGCCACGCCCACCGCCCACGCAATTGATCATTTTTGAATATAAAGAAAAGTATTACAGTTCCAGACACCAAATTTGGTATGATGATTTTGCAAATCATGCGCAGATAAAGATTATTTCAAATTTGAGGTGCCACGCCCACCGTCCACGCAAATCGATAATTTTTAAATATTAAAGAAAGTATCTGGTTACAGATTTCTGCTTACGTAAAGATGCTGATAATATGCGCCCAATCCCAATCTCGATCTTTTATTATACATTAAGATCGAGATCCCACAGTCAAATACAACTCGTCCTTTCGATATGTCTCTTAGACAGTTAACTATCGACAAGGCGCCCTTTTCAAAATAACGTTTCCTTCTCCGGCAGACATATATTGGGATGTTTTTTTGTAATAACTTGAATAATGACAAAAATCGGCCAATAGGTGCTATGGTAACTATACGATACATCGCTTCGATCCGGCTCGTTCCGCCTTATTTGCAGCATGCAGAAATAAGAAGCATGTATACCAAGATATCAAGATAGCTCTAAAACTGAGAGACTAGTTTGCGTGGTAACAGACGGACGGACGGACAGACGGATATGGCTAGTTCGACTGCCCTATTGATACTGATTAAGAATATATACACTTTATAGGGTTGGAGATGTCTCCTAAGGTGCGTTGCAAACTTCTGGCCAAAATTAACTACCATCTGCAATGATATAATGATCGAATGCAATAGGTATCTTTGCATCGCACTCTCCCATAAATAGATCGTGTGCTCCCAAAATGGAGCCTACTTGACAAATACTTGAAAGAAAGTTTTGTGGTATTTGTATTTAAAATTATATTAAATCATGTCGTATGTGCAAACATTTAACAAGTGACTACATCTAACTGTAGAAAAAACTGGCACTTCACCGGCCAGACTCTTACCGGCGACGACAAGACCCTCGATTAACTTGATTTGATGCATGTATCCCGTTTCCGCAGCGACCTCCTTCACATGTCAGAACATAAAATAAATTATAAACGAGTCAATAATACCCGTCATTGTTGCGAACACCAAAAAGGTAACAATTTGTGGTTGTCGCACCAATTGCCAAACATCCTTCCATATGGACTCGGAAGCACCCAACTTGGGTAACTTCAGCCTGGAGACGCTAAATAAGTCCAGCACACTGAACACGCACATGATAAGCAGATCTGGGTAAAATTCTTGACCGCATTCGTAATCCACATGTTGACCACAACGCCGGCAATGAAGGCTGTGGCGCCAAATCCAATGGTGCCCCAAACTCGCTGAGGATATTTTACCATATTTTCGCTGCTCATCCACGCCAAGCAGATCGAGTCAGTAGGCATCCGATATGAAATTGATTACATTGAAGCCAATGGTTCCAATAAAGCAGGCAAACGAACAGCCAGAAGGTGCCGCTGCCATAGATGCAGCTGCATATGTGCAGGTGCTCAAACGTGGCCGAGTCGTTGCTACTCAAAATCGACGTTTCTGGTTTCGTTTGACAATTTTATAACTTTTGTTGACATAATAATAATAATAAAATTTCTTATGTTATTAGCAGCAGATGCAGGGCAGATGACATAGATCTGTGCACCAATAGCGATTATAAATCTAACAGCCCCCAGTCCACGGGGCTATCCACTTTTAGGGATTTAAAGCCTGCAAAATCTGCCCGTGAACGAGGTCAATCCTTGCACACCGTATCGGTTAGAACGACAACTAAGGTCTGCGCCAGCTCTGCAATTCCCAATGCTTTTGGCATATTTTTATATCATTCGACCATTGAAAATGGTCAAAAATGGTATACTAAGATTGTGCAAATGTATGTAACAGGCAGAAGAAGGCGTGGCAGACCCCGCAAAGTATATATATTCTTGCTCAGGATCACAAACCGAGGCGATTGAGCCATGTACGTCTGTCTATCTGTCACGTGTCTGTGTGAACACACAGATCTCAGCTATTATAAAAGCTAAATACACCAAATTTAGTAGAGTTTATTTCGAATTTGAGGTGGCACGCCCACCGCTTCTCAAAATTGACAAATACATTTTAGTAATACATAGATTTATACTATAAGCATACACAGATCGGATCGGATTATAAACACAAAAGTTATTCAATTAAATGTTTTCCGTAGTTGCGCTGTAGCGTGTGTAAACTGATTGCTATGACGTGTTCATAGTCGCAGTCGGCACACGCACAACGTAAGCGAGTTCGGGTGCTGCCCGAGAGTGCAAAAATTAGCACGAAACTCATTCGTACGGTACCCGAGAGTGAAAAAATGAGAGCGAAATTTATGACCGAGAGCGTAACGGCCGTTTGTGCGCTTGAAAAGAAGTGCGAAAGAACAAAAAATACACTGGCAAAATGTTTTCAGATGAATATGAAAATGATAATTTTTATACCCGCTACTCATAGAGTAGAAGGGTTTTATAACTTTGTTCAAACCGAAAATGTATGTAACAGGCAGAAGGAGACACCTCCGACCCCATAAAGTATATTTATTCTGGCTCAGGATCAACAGCCGAGTCGATATAGCCATGTCCGTCTGTCTGTCCGTGTGAAAATCTAGATCTCAGCTATTATAAGAGGTAGGACTACCAAATTTGGTGACAATATGTGTTATTATTGCACGCTGATCAAGTTTATTTTGGATTTTGGCCACGCCCCCTTCCGCCCCCGTAATTCAAAAACATTGATTACAAGCGCAATTTTGATGCCATATTGTTTATTTTCGGTTTACATGATAACTATAGCTAGCCAGATGATCTCTGAAAGTTTGGTAACAATCGGATAAAAAACACAGAAGTTATTCAGCTTAACGTTTTTCATAGCCGGCAGCGCTGCTTGCAGCATTGTGCCGAATCGTGTGTGCGTGTACGGTGGTGAAATGGGTTATGCTACTATTATGATTTACGGGTTCGAGTCCCGCCCGCATCAAAAATTAAATGTGGGCAAAAATGTTTTTTTTTTATTTTAGATTTTGACTTTGCATAGATATTATAAGTCCATAGCCTTTTACGGTCAAAATTTGATTGTAGCCGTTTTTTGTTCCGCAAATAAATGATGTACGAGCAGCTGGGTAGCGGGTATATTACAGTCAAGCACACTCGACTGTAGCTTTCTTACTTGTTTATTAGACCAAGGATTTTAAAAAAATACGTGGTCTATTGTGTTTGTCGAAATGTGCGAAACAGACAGAAGGAGGCATCTGCGACCTCATAAAAAATATATATTCTTGCTTAGGAATACTAGCCGAGTCGATTAAGCCATGTCTGTCTGTCCGTCGGTCCGTCTGTATCTCAGAAACTAAAAAAGTTAGAGCCACCAAATTTGGTGACAGCACTCATGTGGATCATACGCTGTAATGATCATATGTAACAGGCAGAAGGAGACATGGCAGACCCCATAAAGTATATATTGTATATTCTGGCTCAGGATCAACAGGCGAGTCGATTGAGCCATGTCCGTCTGTCTGTATGAACGTCGAGATCTCAGCTATTACAAAAGCTAGAGACACCAAACTGGACATGATGGTTCTTGTATACCATACGCAGATCAAGTTTATTTCAAATTTGGAGTGCCACGCCCACCGCCCACGCAATTGATCATTTTTGAATATAAAGAAAAGTATTACAGTTCCAGACACCAAATTTGGTATGATGATTTTGCAAATCATGCGCAGATAAAGATTATTTCAAATTTGAGGTGCCACGCCCACCGTCCACGCAAATCGATAATTTTTAAATATTAAAGAAAGTATCTGGTTACAGATTTCTGCTTACGTAAAGATGCTGATAATATGCGCCCAATCCCAATCTCGATCTTTTATTATACATTAAGATCAAGATCCCACAATCAAATACAACTCGTCCTTTCGATATGTCTCTTAGACAGTTAACTATCGACAAGGCGCCCTTTTCAAAATAACGTTTCCTTCTCCGACAGACATATATTAGGATGTTTTTTGGTAATAACTTGAATAATGACAAAAATCGGCCAATAGGTGCTATGGTAACTATACGATACATCGCTTCGATCCGGCTCGTTCCGCCTTATTTGCAGCATGCAGAAATAAGAAGCATGTATACCAAGATATCAAGATAGCTCTAAAACTGAGAGACTAGTTTGCGTGGCAACAGACGGACGGACGGACAGACGGATATGGCTAGTTCGACTGCCCTATTGATACTGATTAAGAATATATACACTTTATAGGGTTGGAGATGTCTCCTAAGGTGCGTTGCAAACTTCTGGCCAAAATTAACTACCATCTGCAATGATATAATGATCGAATGCAATAGGTATCTTTGCATCGCACTCTCCCATAAATAGATCGTGTGCTCCCAAAATGGAGCCTACTTGACAAATACTTGAAAAAAGTTTTGTGGTATTTGTATTTAAAATTATATTAAATCATGTCGTATGTGCAAACATTTAACAAGTGACTACATCTAACTGTAGAATAAACTGGCACTTCACCGGCCAGACTCTTACCGGCGACGACAAGACCCTCGATTAACTTGATTTGATGCATGTATCCCGTTTCCGCAGCGACCTCCTTCACATGTCAGAACATAAAATAAATTATAAACGAGTCAATAATACCCGTCATTGTTGCGAACACCAAAAAGGTAACAATTTGTGGTTGTCGCACCAATTGCCAAACATCCTTCCATATGGACTCGGAAGCACCCAACTTGGGTAACTTCAGCCTGGAGACGCTAAATAAGTCCAGCACACTGAACACGCACATGATAAGCAGATCTGGGTAAAATTCTTGACCGCATTCGTAATCCACATGTTGACCACAACGCCGGCAATGAAGGCTGTGGCGCCAAATCCAATGGTGCCCCAAACTCGCTGAGGATATTTTACCATATTTTCGCTGCTCATCCACGCCAAGCAGATCGAGTCAGTAGGCATCCGATATGAAATTGATTACATTGAAGCCAATGGTTCCAATAAAGCAGGCAAACGAACAGCCAGAAGGTGCCGCTGCCATAGATGCAGCTGCATATGTGCAGGTGCTCAAACGTGGCCGAGTCGTTGCTACTCAAAATCGACGTTTCTGGTTTCGTTTGACAATTTTATAACTTTTGTTGACATAATAATAATAATAAAATTTCTTATGTTATTAGCAGCAGATGCAGGGCAGATGACATAGATCTGTGCACCAATAGCGATTATAAATCTAACAGCCCCCAGTCCACGGGGCTATCCACTTTTTAGGGATTTAAAGCCTGCAAAATCTGCCCGTGAACGAGGTCAATCCTTGCACACCGTATCGGTTAGAACGACAACTAAGGTCTGCGCCAGCTCTGCAATTCCCAATGCTTTTGGCATATTTTTATATCATTCGACCATTGAAAATGGTCAAAAATGGTATACTAAGATTGTGCAAATGTATGTAACAGGCAGAAGAAGGCGTGGCAGACCCCGCAAAGTATATATATTCTTGCTCAGGATCACAAACCGAGGCGATTGAGCCATGTACGTCTGTCTATCTGTCACGTGTCTGTGTGAACACACAGATCTCAGCTATTATAAAAGCTAAATACACCAAATTTAGTAGAGTTTATTTCGAATTTGAGGTGGCACGCCCACCGCTTCTCAAAATTGACAAATACATTTTAGTAATACATAGATTTATACTATAAGCATACACAGATCGGATCGGATTATAAACACAAAAGTTATTCAATTAAATGTTTTCCGTAGTTGCGCTGTAGCGTGTGTAAACTGATTGCTATGACGTGTTCATAGTCGCAGTCGGCACACGCACAACGTAAGCGAGTTCGGGTGCTGCCCGAGAGTGCAAAAATTAGCACGAAACTCATTCGTACGGTACCCGAGAGTGAAAAAATGAGAGCGAAATTTATGACCGAGAGCGTAACGGCCGTTTGTGCGCTTGAAAAGAAGTGCGAAAGAACAAAAAATACACTGGCAAAATGTTTTCAGATGAATATGAAAATGATAATTTTTATACCCGCTACTCATAGAGTAGAAGGGTTTTATAACTTTGTTCAAACCGAAAATGTATGTAACAGGCAGAAGGAGACACCTCCGACCCCATAAAGTATATTTATTCTGGCTCAGGATCAACAGCCGAGTCGATATAGCCATGTCCGTCTGTCTGTCCGTGTGAAAATCTAGATCTCAGCTATTATAAGAGGTAGGACTACCAAATTTGGTGACAATATGTGTTATTATTGCACGCTGATCAAGTTTATTTTAGATTTTGGCCACGCCCCCTTCCGCCCCCGCAAATCGAAAAAACATTGATAACAAGTGCAATTTTGATGCCATATTGTTGTAGACGTTCAAACGGACAGATGGACATACATACGGACATGGACAATCAACTCAGCTAGTGATCCTGAGTCAGAATATACATACTTTGTGGGGTCTGCCACGCCTCCTTTTGCCTGTTACATACATTTGCACAAACTTAGTATACCATTTTTGACCATTTTCAATGGTCGAATGGTATAAAAATTCAACGAACTGTGAAACTCCTTCCCTGATTAGAATAGGGACTCCGAACCAGGAGATTGATGATTTTAAAGCCATTATGCAAGTTTCTGCACTTAATGTGAAAGTGTGATAGAGATAAACATACTTTGTAAATGCATCAATCTGTACAATAACATATTTTTTACGACCGCCCACGCAAATCGATAATTTTCGATTATCAGGAGAAGTATTGAAATTACAGCTTTCTGCAGTTTCCGTTTTCCGTACTTCCACTGCTTGCGCCTGTGCTGCGCGACGTGACGTCATCGTCACAATGCTTTGTTTCAGCCGTAGCGTGTGTAAAGCTATGCCATTTTCACATGTAAATGGCGCTATTCAGAGATGGAGGATAAACTTGTGCAGAGTTTTTTGATGGAATTAAATATGTGATAATTTGTTTCAAAACTGGGCGAATGGTATCTTACTGTCGGGCGCGCTCGACTGTAGCTTTCTTTACTTGTTAATCTCTCCAGTGCCGATTTTTTGGCTTAAGCTACAATCACTATGTCATCCATATACACAATGACATAAGCGATCTCACCTTATGCCTTTATTACTGCTCTTTGAAAAACTGACGGTGCATTCTTGAGTCCAAATGGCATCGACAGTAACTCACTTTGTCAGCGGTGACGAATGCCGTATATTGGATACAAAGGAACTTGATATCCACTTGCCATGTCCAAGCAGGTAAAGTACTTTGCACCACGCAAGCTGGCTATCTGATCAGATATTAAAAGCGACGAAATTTGTCAGCAACTGCATTTGAACTTAATTCTCTATATTCCACACAAAGCCTGGCTGATCCATTCTTCTTTTTCACCAATAGAACAGGACTTGCAAAATGGGAACTACTCGGTCTGATAACTTTGCAATCTAATAATTCTTAGCCTTGGTTCAAACTACATCTCTCTCGCTGGGACTCGATCGAAATGGACTTCTCTGTACCGTTTTAGTCTCATCAATTAATCGGATTATCATTTCACCAGAATTGACACGAGTCTGAGGCATTCCCTTTATAAAAGAACCTGAGTAAGATTTTAACAATGTTAATATTTCGTATTTGTTTTCATAATATACATACATTGCTTTCCAATATATCAAGTGAGTTTTCATACCCGCTACTCATAGAGTAGAAGGGTATTATAACTTTGTTCAAACCGAAAATGTATGTAACAGGCAGAAGGAGACACCTCCGACCCCATAAAGTGTATATATTCTGGCTCAGGATCAACAGCCGAGTCGATATAACCATGTCCGTCTGTCTGTCCGTGTGAAAATCTAGATCTCAGCTATTATAAGAGCTAGGACTACCAAATTTGGTGACAATATGTGTTATTATTGCACGCTGGTCAAGTTTATTTTGGATTTTGGCCAAGCCCCCTTCCGCCCCCGTTAATCGAAAAAACATTGATTACAAGCGCAATTTTAATGCCATATTGTTCATTTCGGTTTACATAATAACTATAGCTAGCCAGATGATCTCTGAAAGTTTGGTAACAATCGGATAAAAAACACAGAAGTTATTCAGCTTAACGTTTTTCATAGCCGGCAGCGCTGCTTGCAGCATTGTGCCGAATCGTGTGTGCGTGTACGGTGGTGAAATGGGTTATGCTACTATTATGATTTACGGGTTCGAGTCCCGCCCGCATCAAAAATTAAATGTGGGCAAAAATGTTTTTTTTTTATTTTAGATTTTGACTTTGCATAGATATTATAAGTCCATAGCCTTTTACGGTCAAAATTTGATTGTAGCCGTTTTTTGTTCCGCAAATAAATGATGTACGAGCAGCTGGGTAGCGGGTATATTACAGTCAAGCACACTCGACTGTAGCTTTCTTACTTGTTTATTAGACCAAGGATTTTAAAAAAATACGTGGTCTATTGTGTTTGTCGAAATGTGCGAAACAGACAGAAGGAGGCATCTGCGACCCCATAAAAAATATATATTCTTGCTTAGGAATACTAGCCGAGTCGATTAAGCCATGTCTGTCTGTCCGTCGGTCCGTCTGTATCTCAGAAACTAAAAAAGTTAGAGCCACCAAATTTGGTGACAGCACTCATGTGGATCATACGCTGTAATGATCATATGTAACAGGCAGAAGGAGACATGGCAGACCCCATAAAGTATATATTGTATATTCTGGCTCAGGATCAACAGGCGAGTCGATTGAGCCATGTCCGTCTGTCTGTATGAACGTCGAGATCTCAGCTATTACAAAAGCTAGAGACACCAAACTGGACATGATGGTTCTTGTATACCATACGCAGATCAAGTTTATTTCAAATTTGGAGTGCCACGCCCACCGCCCACGCAATTGATCATTTTTGAATATAAAGAAAAGTATTACAGTTCCAGACACCAAATTTGGTATGATGATTTTGCAAATCATGCGCAGATAAAGATTATTTCAAATTTGAGGTGCCACGCCCACCGTCCACGCAAATCGATAATTTTTAAATATTAAAGAAAGTATCTGGTTACAGATTTCTGCTTACGTAAAGATGCTGATAATATGCGCCCAATCCCAATCTCGATCTTTTATTATACATTAAGATCAAGATCCCACAGTCAAATACAACTCGTCCTTTCGATATGTCTCTTAGACAGTTAACTATCGACAAGGCGCCCTTTTCAAAATAACGTTTCCTTCTCCGGCAGACATATATTGGGATGTTTTTTTGTAATAACTTGAATAATGACAAAAATCGGCCAATAGGTGCTATGGTAACTATACGATACATCGCTTCGATCCGGCTCGTTCCGCCTTATTTGCAGCATGCAGAAATAAGAAGCATGTATACCAAGATATCAAGATAGCTCTAAAACTGAGAGACTAGTTTGCGTGGTAACAGACGGACGGACGGACAGACGGATATGGCTAGTTCGACTGCCCTATTGATACTGATTAAGAATATATACACTTTATAGGGTTGGAGATGTCTCCTAAGGTGCGTTGCAAACTTCTGGCCAAAATTAACTACCATCTGCAATGATATAATGATCGAATGCAATAGGTATCTTTGCATCGCACTCTCCCATAAATAGATCGTGTGCTCCCAAAATGGAGCCTACTTGACAAATACTTGAAAAAAAGTTTTGTGGTATTTGTATTTAAAATTATATTAAATCATGTCGTATGTGCAAACATTTAACAAGTGACTACATCTAACTGTAGAAAAAACTGGCACTTCACCGGCCAGACTCTTACCGGCGACGACAAGACCCTCGATTAACTTGATTTGATGCATGTATCCCGTTTCCGCAGCGACCTCCTTCACATGTCAGAACATAAAATAAATTATAAACGAGTCAATAATACCCGTCATTGTTGCGAACACCAAAAAGGTAACAATTTGTGGTTGTCGCACCAATTGCCAAACATCCTTCCATATGGACTCGGAAGCACCCAACTTGGGTAACTTCAGCCTGGAGACGCTAAATAAGTCCAGCACACTGAACACGCACATGATAAGCAGATCTGGGTAAAATTCTTGACCGCATTCGTAATCCACATGTTGACCACAACGCCGGCAATGAAGGCTGTGGCGCCAAATCCAATGGTGCCCCAAACTCGCTGAGGATATTTTACCATATTTTCGCTGCTCATCCACGCCAAGCAGATCGAGTCAGTAGGCATCCGATATGAAATTGATTACATTGAAGCCAATGGTTCCAATAAAGCAGGCAAACGAACAGCCAGAAGGTGCCGCTGCCATAGATGCAGCTGCATATGTGCAGGTGCTCAAACGTGGCCGAGTCGTTGCTACTCAAAATCGACGTTTCTGGTTTCGTTTGACAATTTTATAACTTTTGTTGACATAATAATAATAATAAAATTTCTTATGTTATTAGCAGCAGATGCAGGGCAGATGACATAGATCTGTGCACCAATAGCGATTATAAATCTAACAGCCCCCAGTCCACGGGGCTATCCACTTTTTAGGGATTTAAAGCCTGCAAAATCTGCCCGTGAACGAGGTCAATCCTTGCACACCGTATCGGTTAGAACGACAACTAAGGTCTGCGCCAGCTCTGCAATTCCCAATGCTTTTGGCATATTTTTATATCATTCGACCATTGAAAATGGTCAAAAATGGTATACTAAGATTGTGCAAATGTATGTAACAGGCAGAAGAAGGCGTGGCAGACCCCGCAAAGTATATATATTCTTGCTCAGGATCACAAACCGAGGCGATTGAGCCATGTACGTCTGTCTATCTGTCACGTGTCTGTGTGAACACACAGATCTCAGCTATTATAAAAGCTAAATACACCAAATTTAGTAGAGTTTATTTCGAATTTGAGGTGGCACGCCCACCGCTTCTCAAAATTGACAAATACATTTTAGTAATACATAGATTTATACTATAAGCATACACAGATCGGATCGGATTATAAACACAAAAGTTATTCAATTAAATGTTTTCCGTAGTTGCGCTGTAGCGTGTGTAAACTGATTGCTATGACGTGTTCATAGTCGCAGTCGGCACACGCACAACGTAAGCGAGTTCGGGTGCTGCCCGAGAGTGCAAAAATTAGCACGAAACTCATTCGTACGGTACCCGAGAGTGAAAAAATGAGAGCGAAATTTATGACCGAGAGCGAAACGGCCGTTTGTGCGCTTGAAAAGAAGTGCGAAAGAACAAAAAATACACTGGCAAAATGTTTTCAGATGAATATGAAAATGATAATTTTTATACCCGCTACTCATAGAGTAGAAGGGTTTTATAACTTTGTTCAAACCGAAAATGTATGTAACAGGCATAAGGAGACACCTCCGACCCCATAAAGTATATTTATTCTGGCTCAGGATCAACAGCCGAGTCGATATAGCCATGTCCGTCTGTCTGTCCGTGTGAAAATCTAGATCTCAGCTATTATAAGAGGTAGGACTACCAAATTTGGTGACAATATGTGTTATTATTGCACGCTGATCAAGTTTATTTTAGATTTTGGCCACGCCCCCTTCCGCCCCCGCAAATCGAAAAAACATTGATAACAAGTGCAATTTTGATGCCATATTGTTGTAGACGTTCAAACGGACAGATGGACATACATACGGACATGGACAATCAACTCAGCTAGTGATCCTGAGTCAGAATATATATACTTTGTGGGGTCTGCCACGCCTCCTTTTGCCTGTTACATGCATTTGCACAAACTTAGTATACCATTTTTGACCATTTTCAATGGTCGAATGGTATAAAAATTCAACGAACTGTGAAACTCCTTCCCTGATCAGAATAGGGACTCCGAACCAGGAGATTGATGATTTTAAAGCCATTATGCAAGTTTCTGCACTTAATGTGAAAGTGTGATAGAGATAAACATACTTCGTAAATGCATCAATCTGTACAATAACATATTTTTTACGATCGCTTTTACCACTAAGCTTGCCTGATATGTCTATGTGAATAGAATGCTACGGATATGCATGGTATGCAATTTTCAACAAATCTTCGTACGTATTTGGCCATGCCCTCAAACCAATAGTAATCGTATACTTTGTCAAGCGTTTCCTTCCAGCCCAAAAGCATTATACATTCATGTACTTGGGGGGAAGTGGATTTCCGAAAAGAAATTAGTATGGGCTATACGCTTGCCTCCTCTATACTGTATATCCAAATCTAATGTCAGTAAATAAGCACACCAGCGATAGATTCTAAGCAACAACTCAATCTTATTTCGAGATGATTTTAACGAATAACCGTCAGTAAATATAGGAATAGGTATATTTAGATTCACATAAACTTGTTTTCTTACTATAGTATTCCACTACGGTTTATTTCCAATTCTATGTAAGAGTATAGCGCTATATCCAATTGCACTTGCATCGGTATGCAATACAATAGGATACTGCGGGTCAAAAATAATCAAAACTCGCTAATTAGTACGAATGTGAACAATTTTTCTAGGAATCTTCTCATGTTCTATGTTCAACTCATACTTATTTTTCTCCGAAGTGACAAAATATAAGGGGTTTTATTAACTGTTAGAATCCGGAAACAAACTGTCGAAAGTACGATGCTAACCCAATAAACTGTCTCAATGTTGTTACTCGCCTAGGAGGTGGCAAGGCGTTCAAAGATTTTACTTTGCCTATATTTGGACTAATCTCAACAACCGAGTCGATTGAGCCATGTCCGTCTGTCTGTATGAACGTCGAGATCTCAGCTATTACAAAAGCTAGCGACACCAAATTTGACATGATACCATACCATACCATACGCAGATCAACTTTATTTCAAATTTGGAGTGCCACGCCCACCGCCCACGCAAATCGATAATTTATGAATATTAAGGAAAGTATTACAGTTACAGACACCAAATTTGGCATGATGGTTCCTGTAATGCATAATTCCTATGTGCAGAATGCGTTTTTTTTTAAATTTGAGGTGCCACGCCCACCGCCCACGCAAATCAATAATTTACGAATATTAATGAAAGTATTACAGTTACAGACACCAAATTTGGCATGATGGTTGCTATAAACCATGCGCAGATGAGATTTATTTGAAATTTGAGGTGCCACGCCCACCGCCCACGCAAATCGATAATTTTCGATTATCAGGAGAAGTATTGAAATTACAGCTTTCTGCAGTTTCCGTTTTCCGTACTTCCACTGCTTGCGCCTGTGCTGCGCGTCGTGACGTCATCGTCACAATGCTTCGTTTCAGCCGTAGCGTGTGTAAAGCTATGCCATTTTCACATGTAAATGGCGCTATTCAGAGATGGAGGATAAACTTGTGCAGAGTTTTTTGATGGAATTAAATATGTGATAATTTGTTTCAAAACTGGGCGAATGGTATCTTACTGTCGGGCGCGCTCGACTGTAGCTTTCTTTACTTGTTAATCTCTCCAGTGCCGATTTTTTGGCTTAAGCTACAATCACTATGTCATCCATATACACAATGACATAAGCGATCTCACCTTATGCCTTTATTACTGCTCTTTGAAAAACTGACGGTGCATTCTTGAGTCCAAATGGCATCGACAGTAACTCACTTTGTCAGCGGTGACGAATGCCGTATATTGGATACAAAGGAACTTGATATCCACTTGCCATGTCCAAGCAGGTAAAGTACTTTGCACCACGCAAGCTGGCTATCTGATCAGATATTAAAAGCGACGAAATTTGTCAGCAACTGTATTTGAACTTAATTCTCTATATTCCACACAAAGCCTGGCTGATCCATTCTTCTTTTTCACCAATAGAACAGGACTTGCAAAATGGGAACTACTCGGTCTGATAACTTTGCAATCTAATAATTCTTAACCTTGGTTCAAACTACATCTCTCTCGCTGGGACTCGATCGAAATGGACTTCTCTGTACCGTTTTAGTCTCATCAATTAATCGGATTATCATTTCACCAGAATTGACACGAGTCTGAGGCATTCCCTTTATAAAAGAACCTGAGTAAGATTTTAACAATGTTAATATTTCGTATTTGTTTTCATAATATACATACATTGCTTTCCAATATATCAAGTGAGTTTTTATACCCGCTACTCATAGAGTAGAAGGGTATTATAATTTGTTCAAACCGAAAATGTATGTAACAGGCAGAGGCATTCCCTTTATAAAAGAACCTGAGTAAGATTTTAACAATGTTAATATTTCGTATTTGTTTTCATAATATACATACATTGCTTTCCAATATATCAAGTGAGTTTTTATACCCGCTACTCATAGAGTAGAAGGGTATTATAACTTTGTTCAAACCGAAAATGTATGTAACAGGCAGAAGGAGACACCTCCGACCCCATAAAGTATATATATTCTGGCTCAGGATCAACAGCCGAGTCGATTGAGCCATTTCCGTCTGTCTGTATGAACGTCGAGATCTCAGCTATTACAAAAGCTAGAGACACCAAACTGGACATGATGGTTCTTGTATACCATACGCAGATCAAGTTTATTTCAAATTTGTTGTGCCACGCCCACCGCCCACGCAATTGATCATTTTTGAATATAAAGAAAAGTATTACAGTTCCAGACACCAAATTTGGTATGATGATTTTGCAAATCATGCGCAGATAAAGATTATTTCAAATTTGAGGTGCCACGCCCACCGTCCACGCAAATCGATAATTTTTAAATATTAAAGAAAGTATCTGGTTATATGCGCCCAATCCCAATCTCGATCTTTTATTATACATTAAGATCAAGATCCCTTAATCAAATACAACTCGTCTTTTCGATATGTCTCTTAGACAGTTAACTATCGACATGGCGCCCTTTTCAAAATAACGTTTCCTTCTCCGGCAGACATATATTGGGATGTTTTTTGGTAATAACTTGAATAATGACAAAAATCGGCCAATAGGTGCTATGGTAACTATACGATACATCGCTTCGATCCGGCTCGTTCCGCCTTATTTGCAGCATGCAGAAATAAGAAGCATGTATACCAAGATATCAAGATAGCTCTAAAACTGAGAGACTAGTTTGCGTGGTAACAGACGGACGGACGGACAGACGGATATGGCTAGTTCGACTGCCCTATTGATACTGATTAAGAATATATACACTTTATAGGGTTGGAGATGTCTCCTAAGGTGCGTTGCAAACTTCTGGCCAAAATTAACTACCATCTGCAATGATATAATGATCGAATGCAATAGGTATCTTTGCATCGCACTCTCCCATAAATAGATCGTGTGCTCCCAAAATGGAGCCTACTTGACAAATACTTGAAAGAAAGTTTTGTGGTATTTGTATTTAAAATTATATTAAATCATGTCGTATGTGCAAACATTTAACAAGTGACTACATCTAACTGTAGAAAAAACTGGCACTTCACCGGCCAGACTCTTACCGGCGACGACAAGACCCTCGATTAACTTGATTTGATGCATGTATCCCGTTTCCGCAGCGACCTCCTTCACATGTCAGAACATAAAATAAATTATAAACGAGTCAATAATACCCGTCATTGTTGCGAACACCAAAAAGGTAACAATATGTGGTTGTCGCACCAATTGCCAAACATCCTTCCATATGGACTCGGAAGCACCCAACTTGGGTAACTTCAGCCTGGAGACGCTAAATAAGTCCAGCACACTGAACACGCACATGATAAGCAGATCTGGGTAAAATTCTTGACCGCATTCGTAATCCACATGTTGACCACAACGCCGGCAATGAAGGCTGTGGCGCCAAATCCAATGGTGCCCCAAACTCGCTGAGGATATTTTACCATATTTTCGCTGCTCATCCACGCCAAGCAGATCGAGTCAGTAGGCATCCGATATGAAATTGATTACATTGAAGCCAATGGTTCCAATAAAGCAGGCAAACGAACAGCCAGAAGGTGCCGCTGCCATAGATGCAGCTGCATATGTGCAGGAGCTCAAACGTGGCCGAGTCGTTGCTCCTCAAAATCGACGTTTCTGGTTTCGTTTGACAATTTTATAACTTTTGTTGACATAATAATAATAATAAAATTTCTTATATTATTAGCAGCAGATGCAGGGCATGTGACATAGATCTGTGCACCAATAGCGATTATAAATCTAACAGCCCCCAGTCCACGGGGCTATTCACTTTTTAGGGATTTAAAGCCTGCAAAATCTGCCCGTGAACGAGGTCAATCCTTGCACACCATATCGGTTAGAACGACAACTAAGGTCTGCGCCAGCTCTGCAATCCCCAACGCTTTTGGCATATTTTTATATCATTCGACCATTGAAAATGGTCAAAAATGGTATACTAAGATTGTGCAAATGTATGTAACAGGCAGAAGAAGGCGTGGCAGACCCCGCAAAGTATATATTTCTTGCTCAGGATCACAAACCGAGGCGATTGAGCCATGTACGTCTGTCTATCTGTCACGTGTCTCACGTATCTCAGCTATTATAAAAGCTAAATACACCAAATTTGGTAGAGTTTATTTCGAATTTGAGGTGGCACGCCCACCGCTTCTCAAAATTGACAAATACATTTTAGTAATACATAGATTTATACTATAAGCATACACGGATCGGATCGGATTATAAACACAAAAGTTATTCAATTAAATGTTTTCCGTAGTTGCGCTGTAGCGTGTGTAAACTGATTGCTATGACGTGTTCATAGTCGCAGTCGGCACACGCACAACGTAAGCGAGTTCGGGTGCTGCCCGAGAGTGCAAAAATTAGCACGAAACTCATTCGTACGGTACCCAAGAGTAAAAAAATGAGAGCGAAATTTATGACCGAGAGCGTAACGGCCGTTTGTGCGCTTGAAAAGAAGTGCGAAAGAACAAAAAATACACTGGCAAAATGTTTTCAGATGAATATGAAAATGATAATTTTTATACCCGCTACTCATAGAGTAGAAGGGTTTTATAACTTTGTTCAAACCGAAAATGTATGTAACAGGCAGAAGGAGACACCTCCGACCCCATAAAGTGTATATATTCTGGCTCAGGATCAACAGCCGAGTCGATATAACCATGTCCGTCTGTCTGTCCGTGTGAAAATCTAGATCTCAGCTATTATAAGAGCTAGGACTACCAAATTTGGTGACAATATGTGTTATTATTGCACGCTGGTCAAGTTTATTTTGGATTTTGGCCAAGCCCCCTTCCGCCCCCGTAAATCGAAAAAACATTGATTACAAGCGCAATTTTGATGTCATATTGTTCATATTTGGTTTACATGATAACTATAGATAGCCAGATGATCTCTGAAAATTTGGTAACAATCGGATAATAAACACAGAAGTTAGGCAGCGCTGCTTGCAGCATTGTACCGAATCGTGTGTGCGTGTACGGTGGTGAAATGGGTTAAGTTGTTGACTACAAAACGAACAGTACTACTATGCATTTACGGGTTCGAGTCCCGCCCGTATCAAAAATTAAATGTGTGTAAAAATGTTTTTTTTTTTATTTTAGATTTTGACTTTGCATAAATAGTGTAAGTCCATAGCCTTTTACGCTCAAAATATGATTGCTGCCGTTTTTTTTGTTCCGCAAATAATAATATACGAGCAGCTGGGTAGCGGGTATATTACAGTCAAGCACACTCGACTGTAGCTTTCTTACTTGTTATAATTTAACTTAATTTAATTAATTTATTTATAAATTTTTTATTTATTCATGTGTTAGGTGTTGGTCAGGCTTTTTGTAGACGTCGTAATAATGTTAAGTAAATAAATATTTTTATACCCGCTACTCAAAGAGTAGAAGGGTATTATAACTTTGTTCAAACCGAAAATGTATGTAACAGGCAGAAGGAGACACCTCCGACCCCATAAAGTATATATATTCTGGCTCAGGATCAACAGCCGAGTCGATATAGCCATGTCCGTCTGTCTGTTCGTGTGAAAATCTAGATCTCAGCTATTATAAGAGCTAGGACTACAAAATTTGGTGACAATATGTGTTATTATTGCACGCTGATCAAGTTTATTTTGGATTTTGGCCACGCCCCCCTTCCGCCCCCGCAAATCGAAAAAACATTGATAACAAGTGCAATTTTGATGCCATATTGTTCATTTTCGGTTTACATGATAACTATAGCTAGCCAGATGATCTCTAAAAATTTGGTAACAATCGGATAATAAACACAGAAGTTATTCAGCTTAACGTTTTCCACAGCTGTAAGCAGCGCTGCCGGCAGCGCTGCTTGCAGCATTGTGCCGAATCGTGTGTGCGTGTACGGTGGTGAAATGGGTTATGCTACTATTATGATTTACGGGTTCGAGTCCCGCCCGCATCAAAAACTAAATGTGTGCAAAAATGTTTTTTTTTTTATTTATATTTTGACTTTGCATAAATATTATAAGTCCATAGCCTTTTACGGTCAAAATACGATTGTAGCCGTTTTTTTGTTCCGCAAATAAATTATGTACAAGCAGCTGGGTGGCGGGTATATTACAGTCAAGCACACTCGACTGTAGCTTTCTTACTTGTTTAATTTAATTTGCGAATATTAAGGAAAATATTGCATTTAAAGACACCAAATTTGGCATGATGGTTCCTGTAAATCATGCGCAGATGAAGTTTATTTCCAATTTGAAGTGCCACGCCCACCGCCTACGCAAATTGATAATTTTTGAATATTAAGGAAAGTTTTAAGGTTACAGCTTTCTGCTTTGTAACACGTAAAGATTGTGAATTCCCAAATTATAGTCCGATCGGACAATAACCACAGAAATAATTCAAGAAAACGTTTTTCATAGTTCCGGTGCCCGCGTCATTGCAGCATATCGTTACTCATCGTTTTAGTCTTTGGGTGTGTGTCTGTATGTGTGTGTGAGAGCGAGTTAGTACTAGAAAATGCAACTACGAAGTTGGTCAAATGGTATCTTACGGTCGAGCGCGCTCGCCTGTAGCTTTCGTTACCTCGTTTTTGTACCATTCGACCATTGAAAATGGTCAAAAATGGTACACTAAGTTTGTGCAAATGTATGTAACAGGCAGAAGGAGGCGTGGCAGACCCCAAAAAGTATATATATTCTGACTCAGGATCACTAGCTGAGTTGATTGTCCATGTCCGTATGTATGTCCACCATATTTTACATGAAGGTTCCTGTATACCATAGGTAGATCAAGTTTATTTTCAATTTTTGATGCCACGCCCACCGCCCACGCAAATCGATCATTTTCGATTATCAGGAGAAGTATTGAAGTTACAACTTTCTGCTTTGATATGAACATAAATAATTGCAATATAAATCTATTCCCCAAATTACAATCCAATCGGACGATAAACACAGTTATCTATGTTTCCGTTTTCCGTACTTCCACTGCTTGCGCCTGTGCTGCGCGTCGTGACGTCATCGTCACAATGCTTCGTTTCAGCCGTAGCGTGTGTAAAGCTATGCCATTTTCACATGTAAATGGCGCTATTCAGAGATGGAGGATAAACTTGTGCAGAGTTTTTTGATGGAATTAAATATGTGATAATTTGTTTCAAAACTGGGCGAATGGTATCTTACTGTCGGGCGCGCTCGACTGTAGCTTTCTTTACTTGTTAATCTCTCCAGTGCCGATTTTTTGGCTTAAGCTACAATCACTATGTCATCCATATACACAATGACATAAGCGATCTCACCTTATGCCTTTATTACTGCTCTTTGAAAAACTGACGGTGCATTCTTGAGTCCAAATGGCATCGACAGTAACTCACTTTGTCAGCGGTGACGAATGCCGTATATTGGATACAAAGGAACTTAATATCCACTTGCCATGTCCAAGCAGGTAAAGTACTTTGCACCACGCAAGCTGGCTATCTGATCAGATGTTAAAAGCGACGAAATTTGTCAGCAACTGTATTTGAACTTAATTCTCTATATTCCACACCAAGCCTGGCTGATCCATTCTTCTTTTTCACCAATAGAACAGGACTTGCAAAATGGGAACTACTCGGTCTGATAACTTTGCAATCTAATAATTCTTAACCTTGGTTCAAACTACATCTCTCTCGCTGGGACTCGATCGAAATGGACTTCTCTGTACCGTTTTAGTCTCATCAATTAATCGGATTATCATTTCACCAGAATTGACACGAGTCTGAGGCATTCCCTTTATAAAAGAACCTGAGTAAGATTTTAACAATGTTAATATTTCGTATTTGTTTTCATAATATACATACATTGCTTTCCAATATATCAAGTGAGTTTTCATACCCGCTACTCATAGAGTAGAAGGGTATTATAACTTTGTTCAAACCGAAAATGTATGTAACAGGCAGAAGGAGACACCTCCGACCCCATAAAGTATATATATTCTGGCTCAGGATCAACAGCCGAGTCGATATAGCCATGTCCGTCTGTCTGTCAGTGTGAAAATCTAGATCTCAGCTATTATAAGAGCTAGGACTACCAAATTTGGTGACAATATGTGTTCCAAGTTTATTTTGGATTTTGGCCACGCCCCCTTCCGCCCCCGTAATTCAAAAACATTGATTACAAGCGCAATTTTGATGCCATATTGTTTATTTTCGGTTTACATGATAACTATAGCTAGCCAGATGATCTCTGAAAATTTGGTAACAATCGGATAAAAAACACAGAAGTTATTCAGCTTAACGTTTTTCATAGCTGTAAGCAGCGCTGCCGGCAGCGCTGCTTGCAGCATTGTGCCGAATCGTGTGTGCGTGTACGGTGGTGAAATGGGTTATGCTACTATTATGATTTACGGGTTCGAGTCCCGCCCGCATCAAAAACTAAATGTGTGCAAAAATGTTTTTTTTTTATTTTAGATTTTGACTTTGCATAGATATTATAAGTCCATAGCCGTTTACGGTCAAAATTTGATTGTAGCCGTTTTTTGTTCCACAAATAAATAATGTACGAGCAGCTGGGTAGCGGGTATATTACAGTCAAGCACACTCGACTGTAGCTTTCTTACTTGTTTATTAGACCAAGGATTTTAAAAAAATACGTGGTATATTGTGTTTGTCGAAATGTGCGAAACAGACAGAAGGAGGCATCTGCGACCCCATAAAAAATATATATTCTTGCTTAGGAATACTAGCCGAGTCGATTAAGCCATGTCTGTCTGTCCGTCGGTCCGTCTGTATCTCAGAAACTAAAAAAGTTAGAGCCACCAAATTTGGTGACAGCACTCATGTGGATCATACGCTGTAATGATCATATGTAACAGGCAGAAGGAGACATGGCAGACCCCATAAAGTATATATTGTATATTCTGGCTCAGGATCAACAGGCGAGTCGATTGAGCCATGTCCGTCTGTCTGTATGAACGTCGAGATCTCAGCTATTACAAAAGCTAGAGACACCAAACTGGACATGATGGTTCTTGTATACCATACGCAGATCAAGTTTATTTCAAATTTGGAGTGCCACGCCCACCGCCCACGCAATTGATCATTTTTGAATATAAAGAAAAGTATTACAGTTCCAGACACCAAATTTGGTATGATGATTTTGCAAATCATGCGCAGATAAAGATTATTTCAAATTTGAGGTGCCACGCCCACCGTCCACGCAAATCGATAATTTTTAAATATTAAAGAAAGTATCTGGTTACAGATTTCTGCTTACGTAAAGATGCTGATAATATGCGCCCAATCCCAATCTCGATCTTTTATTATACATTAAGATCAAGATCCCACAATCAAATACAACTCGTCCTTTCGATATGTCTCTTAGACAGTTAACTAACTGATTAAGAATATATACACTTTATAAGGTTGGAGATGTCTCCTAAGGTGCGTTGCAAACTTCTGGCCAAAATTAACTACCATCTGCAATGATATAATGATCGAATGCAATAGGTATCTTTGCATCGCACTCTCCCATAAATAGATCGTGTGCTCCCAAAATGGAGCCTACTTGACAAATACTTGAAAGAAAGTTTTGTGGTATTTGTATTTAAAATTATATTAAATCATGTCGTATGTGCAAACATTTAACAAGTGACTACATCTAACTGTAGAAAAAACTGGCACTTCACCGGCCAGACTCTTACCGGCGACGACAAGACCCTCGATTAACTTGATTTGATGCATGTATCCCGTTTCCGCAGCGACCTCCTTCACATGTCAGAACATAAAATAAATTATAAACGAGTCAATAATACCCGTCATTGTTGCGAACACCAAAAAGGTAACAATTTGTGGTTGTCGCACCAATTGCCAAACATCCTTCCATATGGACTCGGAAGCACCCAACTTGGGTAACTTCAGCCTGGAGACGCTAAATAAGTCCAGCACACTGAACACGCACATGATAAGCAGATCTGGGTAAAATTCTTGACCGCATTCGTAATCCACATGTTGACCACAACGCCGGCAATGAAGGCTGTGGCGCCAAATCCAATGGTGCCCCAAACTCGCTGAGGATATTTTACCATATTTTCGCTGCTCATCCACGCCAAGCAGATCAAGTCAGTAGGCATCCGATATGAAATTGATTACATTGAAGCCAATGTTTCCAATAAAGCAGGCAAACGAACAGCCAGAAGGTGCCGCTGCCATAGATGCAAAATCGACGTTTCTGGTTTCGTTTGACAATTTTATAACTTTTGTTGACATAATAATAATAATAAAATTTCTTATATTATTAGCAGCAGATGCAGGGCAGATGACATAGATCTGTGCACCAATAGCGATTATAAATCTAACAGCCCCCAGTCCACGGGGCTATTCCCTTTTTAGGGATTTAAAGCCTGCAAAATCTGCCCGTGAACGAGGTCAATCCTTGCACACCATATCGGTTAGAACGACAACTAAGTTCTGCGCCAGCTCTGCAATCCCCAACGCTTTTGGCATATTTTTATATCATTCGACCATTGAAAATGGTCAAAAATGGTATACTAAGATTGTGCAAATGTATGTAACAGGCAGAAGAAGGCGTGGCAGACCCCGCAAAGTATATATATTCTTGCTCAGGATCAGAAACCGAGGCGATTGAGCCATGTACGTCTGTCTATCTGTCACGTGTCTGTGTGAACATACAGATCTCAGCTATTATAAAAGCTAAATACACAAAATTTGGTAGAGTTTATTTCGAATTTGAGGTGGCACGCCCACCGCTTCTCAAAATTGACAAATACATTTTAGTAATACATAGATTTATACTATAAGCATACACGGATCGGATCGGATTATAAACACAAAAGTTATTCAATTAAATGTTTTCCGTAGTTGCGCTGTAGCGTGTGTAAACTGATTGCTATGACGTGTTCATAGTCGCAGTCGGCACACGCACAACGTAAGCGAGTTCGGGTGCTGCCCGAGAGTGCAAAAATTAGCACGAAACTCATTCGTACGGTACCCAAGAGTAAAAAAATGAGAGCGAAATTTATGACCGAGAGCGTAACGGCCGTTTGTGCGCTTGAAAAGAAGTGCGAAAGAACAAAAAATACACTGGCAAAATGTTTTCAGATGAATATGAAAATGATAATTTTTATACCCGCTACTCATAGAGTAGAAGGGTTTTATAACTTTGTTTAAACCGAAAATGTATGTAACAGGCAGAAGGAGACACCTCCGACCCCATAAAGTATATTTATTCTGGCTCAGGATCAACAGCCGAGTCGATATAGCCATGTCCGTCTGTCCGTCTGTCTGTCCGTGTGAAAATCTAGATTTCCGCTATTATAAGAGCTAGAACTACCAAATTTGGTGACAGTATGTGTTATTATTGCACGCTGATCAAGTTTATTTTGGATTTTGGCCACGCCCCCTTCCGCCCCTGTAAATCGAAAAAACATTGATTACAAGCGCAATTTTGATGTCATATTGTTCATATTTGGTTTACATGATAACTATAGATAGCCAGATGATCTCTGAAAATTTGGTAACAATCGGATAATAAACACTGAAGTTAGGCAGCGCTGCTTGCAGCATTGTACCGAATCGTGTGTGCGTGTACGGTGGTGAAATGGGTTAAGTTGTTGACTACAAAACGAACAGTACTACTATGCATTTACGGGTTCGAGTCCCGCCCGCATCAAAAATTAAATGTGTGCAAAAATGTTTTTTTTTTAGATTTTGACTGTGCATAAATATTGTAAGTCCATAGCCTTTTACGGTCAAAATATGTTTGCAGCCGTTTTTTTTGTTCCGCAAATAAATGATGTACGAGCAGCTGGGTAGCGGGTATATTACAGTCAAGCACACTCGACTGTAGCTTTCTTACTTGTTATAATTTAACTTAATTTAATTAATTTATTTATAAATTTTTTATTTATTCATGTGTTAGGTGTTGGTCAGGCTTTTTGTAGACGTCGTAATAATGTTAAGTAAATAAATATTTTTTAATTTAATTTGCGAATATTAAGGAAAATATTACAGTTAAAGACACCAAATTTGGCATGATGGTTCCTGTAAATCATGCGCAGATGAAGTTTATTTCCAATTTGAAGTGCCACGCCCACCGCCTACGCAAATTGATAATTTTTGAATAGGGAAAGTTTTAAGGTTACAGCTTTCTGCTTTGTAACACGTAAAGATTGTGATTTCCCAAATTATAATCCGATCGGACAATAACCACAGAAATAATTCAAGAAAACGTTTTTCATAGTTCCGTTGCCCGCGTCATTGCAGCATATCGTTACTCATCGTTTTAGTCTTTGGGTGTGTGTCTGTATGTGTGTGTGAGAGCGAGTTAGTACTAGAAAATGCAACTACGAAGTTGGTCAAATGGTATCTTACGGTCGAGCGCGCTCGCCTGTAGCTTTCGTTACCTCTTTTTTTGTACCATTCGACCATTGAAAATGGTCAAAAATGGTACACTAAGTTTGTGCAAATGCATGTAACAGGCAAAAGGAGGCGTGGCAGACCCCACAAAGTATATATATTCTGACTCAGGATCACTAGCTGAGTTGATTGTCCATGTCCGTATGTATGTCCATCTGTCCGTTTGAACGTCTAGATCTCAGCTATTACAAAAGCTAGAGACACCATATTTTACATGGAGGTTCCTGTATACCATAGGTAGATCAAGTTTATTTTCAATTTTTGATGCCACGCCCACCGCCCACGCAAATCGATAATTTTCGATTATCAGGAGAAGTATTGAAGTTACAACTTTCTGCTTTGATATGAACATAAATAATTGCAATATAAATCTATTCCCCAAATTACAATCCAATCGGACGATAAACACAGTTATCTATGTTTCCGTTTTCCGTACTTCCACTGCTTGCGCCTGTGCTCGCGTCGTTACGTCATCGTCACAATGCTTCGTTTCAGCCATAGCGCGTGTAAAGCTATGCCATTTTCACATGTAAATGGCGCTATTCAGAGATGGAGGATAAACTTATGCAGAGTTTTTTGATGGAATTAAATATGTGATAATTTGTTTCGAAACTGGACGAATGGTATCTTACTGTCGGGCGCGCTCGACTGTAGCTTTCTTTACTTGTTAATCTCTCCAGTGCCGATTTTTTGGTTGAAGCTACAATCACTATGTCATCCATATACACAATGACATAAGCGATCTCACCTTATGCCTTTATTACTGCTCTTTGAAAAACTGACGGTGCATTCTTGAGTCCAAATGGCATCGACAGTAACTCACTTTGTCAGCGGTGACGAATGCCGTATATTGGATACAAAGGAACTTGATATCCACTTGCCATGTCCAAGCAGGTAAAGTACTTTGCACCACGCAAGCTGGCTATCTGATCAGATATTAAAAGCGACGAAATTTGTCAGCAACTGTATTTGAACTTAATTCTCTATATTCCACACAAAGCCTGGCTGATCCATTCTTCTTTTTCACCAATAGAACAGGACTTGCAAAATGGGAACTACTCGGTCTGATAACTTTGCAATCTAATAATTCTTAACCTTGGTTCAAACTACATCTCTCTCGCTGGGACTCGATCGAAATGGACTTCTCTGTACCGTTTTAGTCTCGTCAATTAATCGGATTATCATTTCACCAGAATTGACACGAGTCTGAGGCATTCCCTTTATAAAAGAACCTGAGTAAGATTTAAACAATGTTAATATTTCGTATTTGTTTTCATAATATACATACATTGCTTTCCAATATATCAAGTGAGTTTTCATACCCGCTACTCATAGAGTAGAAGGGTATTATAACTTTGTTCAAACCGAAAATGTATGTAACAGGCAGAAGGAGACACCTCCGACCCCATAAAGTGTATATATTCTGGCTCAGGATCAACAGCCGAGTCGATATAACCATGTCCGTCTGTCTGTCCGTGTGAAAATCTAGATCTCAGCTATTATAAGAGCTAGGACTACCAAATTTGGTGACAATATGTATTATTATTGCACGCTGGTCAAGTTTATTTTGGATTTTGGCCAAGCCCCCTTCCGCCCCCGTTAATCGAAAAAACATTGATTACAAGCGCAATTTTAATGCCATATTGTTCATTTCGGTTTACATAATAACTATAGCTAGCCAGATGATCTCTGAAAATTTGGTAACAATCGGATAATAAACACAGAAGTTAGGCAGCGCTGCTTGCAGCATTGTACCGAATCGTGTGTGCGTGTACGGTGGTGAAATGGGTTAAGTTGTTGACTACAAAACGAACAGTACTACTATGCATTTACGGGTTCGAGTCCCGCCCGCATCAAAAATTAAATGTGTGCAAAAATGTTTTTTTTTATTTTAAATTTTGACTTTGCATAGATATTATAAGTCCATAGCCTTTTACGGTCAAAATTGGATTGTAGCCGTTTTTTTGTTCCGCAAATAAATGATGTACGAGCAGCTGGGTAGCGGGTATATTACAGTCGAGCACACTCGACTGTAGCTTTCTTACTTGTCTATTAATATGATTTACAGTTTTTGATTCACACTTAATTATTTCCACTGCTTTACAAGACACTACTGCAGCGTATCCCTGAGCTAGCACTTTTTGACCTAGTACAATATTATTTGACATACAGTCGTCTGGTACTACGTGAAATATTAAATTTATACTGTATTTATTAATAAGAATATTATTATGAGTTTGTATTGTACTACAAACATTGGCATTTCCAATACCTTTCAAGCTTACTACGTTACTTATGGTCTTACCACCTAGCTTGTTTGAAAAACTCGCTTCAACCAAAGAGTACTCTGATCCAGAGTCAAAATATGTAACAGCATACATCTTCGGTTCATTCACCACGCACAGCTCAGCTCTCTTTACGTTCCGCAATTCTGCTCCACCACTTGCCATATTTTTTGGGCCTTATGAGGTTATATGACCTTGCTGAAATGATTGGCTTCCTCGGTGATCCTGTCTCGGCATACCAGCGCTCTGCGTCCTGCTGCGGCAGTCAATCATTTTGTGCCCCATTTTACCACAATGATGGCACTTCAGTGACGCAAACTTAGCTTGCTTTGCTCCAGACTACTCATTTCCAAAAAGATGTGTGCGCTTATCAAAAGCGAAGACCAGCAACTCAGCCTGTAGGTCGCGTCTATTTATACCATTCGACCATTGAAAATGGTCAAAAATGGTATACTAAGTTTGTGCAAATGTATGTAAGAGACAGAAGGAGGTGTGGCAGACCCCACAAAGTATATATATTCTGACTCAGAATCACTAGCTGAGTCGATTGAGCCATGTCCGTATGTCTGTCCGTTTGAACGTCTAGATCTCAGCTATTACAAAAGCTAGCACCATATTTTACATGTTTATTTTCAATTATTCAATTCAACCGCCCACGTAAATCGATCATTTCCGATTATCAGGAGAAGTATTGAAGTTACAGCTTTCTTTGGTATGAACATAAATAATTGCAATATAAATCTATTCCCCAAATTACAATCCAATCGGACGATAAACACAGAACTTATCCATG
Source organism: Zaprionus ghesquierei (assembly GCA_018904095.1). Taxonomy (NCBI): domain Eukaryota; kingdom Metazoa; phylum Arthropoda; class Insecta; order Diptera; family Drosophilidae; genus Zaprionus; species Zaprionus ghesquierei. The sequence continues at coordinate 8,836 of JAEIGP010000649.1, read as the reverse complement.
TTTCCGTTTTCCGCACTTCCACTGCTTGCGCCTGTGCTCGCGTCGTAACGTCATCGTCACTATGCTTCATTTTAGCCGTGGCGTGTGTAAAGCTATACCGTTTTTACATGTAGATGGCGCTATTCAAATATTGATCTAATTTAAATAAGTTGGTCAAATGGTATCTTACGGTCGAGCGCGCTCGCCTGTAGCTTTCGTTACCTCTTTTTTGTACCATTCGACCATTGAAAATGGTCAAAAATGGTACACTAAGTTTGTGCAAATGCATGTAACAGGCAAAAGAAGGCGTGGCAGACCCCACAAAGTATATATATTCTGACTCAGGATCACTAGCTGAGTTGATTGTCCATGTCCGTATGTATGTCCATCTGTCCGTTTGAACGTCTAGATCTCAGCTATTACAAAAGCTAGAGACACCAAACTGGACATGAAGGTTCCTGTATACCATAGGTAGATCAAGTTTATTTTCAATTTTTGATGCCACGCCCACCGCCCACGCAAATCGATCATTTTCGATTATCAGGAGAAGTATTGAAGTTACAACTTTCTGCTTTGATATGAACATAAATAATTGCAATATAAATCTATTCCCCAAATTACAATCCAATCGGACGATAAACACAGTTATCTATGTTTCCGTTTTCCGTACTTCCACTGCTTGCGCCTGTGCTGCGCGTCGTGACGTCATCGTCACAATGCTTCGTTTCAGCCGTAGCGTGTGTAAAGCTATGCCATTTTCACATGTAAATGGCGCTATTCAGAGATGGAGGATAAACTTGTGCAGAGTTTTTTGATGGAATTAAATATGTGATAATTTGTTTCAAAACTGGGCGAATGGTATCTTACTGTCGGGCGCGCTCGACTGTAGCTTTCTTTACTTGTTAATCTCTCCAGTGCCGATTTTTTGGCTTAAGCTACAATCACTATGTCATCCATATACACAATGACATAAGCGATCTCACCTTATGCCTTTATTACTGCTCTTTGAAAAACTGACGGTGCATTCTTGAGTCCAAATGGCATCGACAGTAACTCACTTTGTCAGCGGTGACGAATGCCGTATATTGGATACAAAGGAACTTGATATCCACTTGCCATGTCCAAGCAGGTAAAGTACTTTGCACCACGCAAGCTGGCTATCTGATCAGATATTAAAAGCGACGAAATTTGTCAGCAACTGCATTTGAACTTAATTCTCTATATTCCACACAAAGCCTGGCTGATCCATTCTTCTTTTTCACCAATAGAACAGGACTTGCAAAATGGGAACTACTCGGTCTGATAACTTTGCAGTCTAATAATTCATAACCTTGGTTCAAACTACATCTCTCTCGCTGGGACTCGATCGAAATGGACTTCTCTGTACCGTTTTAGTCTCATCAATTAATCGGATTATCATTTCACCAGAATTGACACGAGTCTGAGGCATTCCCTTTATAAAAGAACCTGAGTAAGATTTTAACAATGTTAATATTTCGTATTTGTTTTCATAATATACATACATTGCTTTCCAATATATCAAGTGAGTTTTTATACCCGCTACTCATAGAGTAGAAGGGTATTATAACTTTGTTCAAACCGAAAATGTATGTAACAGGCAGAGGCATTCCATTTATAAAAGAACCTGAGTAAGATTTTAACAATGTTAATATTTCGTATTTGTTTTCATAATATACATACATTGCTTTCCAATATATCAAGTGAGTTTTTATACCCGCTACTCATAGAGTAGAAGGGTATTATAACTTTGTTCAAACCGAAAATGTATGTAACAGGCAGAAGGAGACACCTCCGACCCCATAAAGTATATATATTCTGGCTCAGGATCAACAGCCGAGTCGATTGAGCCATTTCCGTCTGTCTGTATGAACGTCGAGATCTCAGCTATTACAAAAGCTAGAGACACCAAACTGGACATGATGGTTCTTGTATACCATACGCAGATCAAGTTTATTTCAAATTTGGAGTGCCACGCCCACCGCCCACGCAATTGATCATTTTTGAATATAAAGAAAAGTATTACAGTTCCAGACACCAAATTTGGTATGATGATTTTGCAAATCATGCGCAGATAAAGATTATTTCAAATTTGAGGTGCCACGCCCACCGTCCACGCAAATCGATAATTTTTAAATATTAAAGAAAGTATCTGGTTACAGATTTCTGCTTACGTAAAGATGCTGATAATATGCGCCCAATCCCAATCTCGATCTTTTATTATACATTAAGATCAAGATCCCACAATCAAATACAACTCGTCCTTTCGATATGTCTCTTAGACAGTTAACTAACTGATTAAGAATATATACACTTTATAAGGTTGGAGATGTCTCCTAAGGTGCGTTGCAAACTTCTGGCCAAAATTAACTACCATCTGCAATGATATTATGATCGAATGCAATAGGTATCTTTGCATCGCACTCTCCCATAAATAGATCGTGTGCTCCCAAAATGGAGCCTACTTGACAAATACTTGAAAGAAAGTTTTGTGGTATTTGTATTTAAAATTATATTAAATCATGTCGTATGTGCAAACATTTAACAAGTGACTACATCTAACTGTAGAAAAAACTGGCACTTCACCGGCCAGACTCTTACCGGCGACGACAAGACCCTCGATTAACTTGATTTGATGCATGTATCCCGTTTCCGCAGCGACCTCCTTCACATGTCAGAACATAAAATAAATTATAAACGAGTCAATAATACCCGTCATTGTTGCGAACACCAAAAAGGTAACAATTTGTGGTTGTCGCACCAATTGCCAAACATCCTTCCATATGGACTCGGAAGCACCCAACTTGGGTAACTTCAGCCTGGAGACGCTAAATAAGTCCAGCACACTGAACACGCACATGATAAGCAGATCTGGGTAAAATTCTTGACCGCATTCGTAATCCACATGTTGACCACAACGCCGGCAATGAAGGCTGTGGCGCCAAATCCAATGGTGCCCCAAACTCGCTGAGGATATTTTACCATATTTTCGCTGCTCATCCACGCCAAGCAGATCAAGTCAGTAGGCATCCGATATGAAATTGATTACATTGAAGCCAATGGTTCCAATAAAGCAGGCAAACGAACAGCCAGAAGGTGCCGCTGCCATAGATGAGGTCAATCCTTGCACACCATATCGGTTAGAACGACAACTAAGTTCTGCGCCAGCTCTGCAATCCCCAACGCTTTTGGCATATTTTTATATCATTCGACCATTGAAAATCGTCAAAAATGGTATACTAAGATTGTGCAAATGTATGTAACAGGCAGAAGAAGGCGTGGCAGACCCCGCAAAGTATATATATTCTTGCTCAGGATCAGAAACCGAGGCGATTGAGCCATGTACGTCTGTCTATCTGTCACGTGTCTGTGTGAACACACAGATCTCAGCTATTATAAAAGCTAAATACACAAAATTTGGTAGAGTTTATTTCGAATTTGAGGTGGCACGCCCACCGCTTCTCAAAATTGACAAATACATTTTAGTAATACATAGATTTATACTATAAGCATACACGGATCGGATCGGATTATAAACACAAAAGTTATTCAATTAAATGTTTTCCGTAGTTGCGCTGTAGCGTGTGTAAACTGATTGCTATGACGTGTTCATAGTCGCAGTCGGCACACGCACAACGTAAGCGAGTTCGGGTGCTGCCCGAGAGTGCAAAAATTAGCACGAAACTCATTCGTACGGTACCCAAGAGTAAAAAAATGAGAGCGAAATTTATGACCGAGAGCGTAACGGCCGTTTGTGCGCTTGAAAAGAAGTGCGAAAGAACAAAAAATACACTGGCAAAATGTTTTCAGATGAATATGAAAATGATAATTTTTATACCCGCTACTCATAGAGTAGAAGGGTTTTATAACTTTGTTCAAACCGAAAATGCATGTAACAGGCAGAAGGAGACACCTCCGACCCCATAAAGTATATTTATTCTGGCTCAGGATCAACAGCCGAGTCGATATAGCCATGTCCGTCTGTCCGTCTGTCTGTCCGTGTGAAAATCTAGATTTCCGCTATTATAAGAGCTAAAACTACCAAATTTGGTGACAGTATGTGTTATTATTGCACGCTGATCAAGTTTATTTTGGATTTTGGCCACGCCCCCTTCCGCCCCTGTAAATCGAAAAAACATTGATTACAAGCGCAATTTTGATGTCATATTGTTCATATTTGGTTTACATGATAACTATAGATAGCCAGATGATCTCTGAAAATTTGGTAACAATCGGATAATAAACACTGAAGTTAGGCAGCGCTGCTTGCAGCATTGTACCGAATCGTGTGTGCGTGTACGGTGGTGAAATGGGTTAAGTTGTTGACTACAAAACGAACAGTACTACTATGCATTTACGGGTTCGAGTCCCGCCCGCATCAAAAATTAAATGTGTGCAAAAATGTTTTTTATTTTAGATTTTGACTGTGCATAAATATTGTAAGTCCATAGCCTTTTACGGTCAAAATATGATTGCAGCCGTTTTTTTTGTTCCGCAAATAAATGATGTACGAGCAGCTGGGTAGCGGGTATATTACAGTCAAGCACACTCGACTGTAGCTTTCTTACTTGTTATAATTTAACTTAATTTAATTAATTTATTTATAAATTTTTTATTTATTCATGTGTTAGGTGTTGGTCAGGCTTTTTGTAGACGTCGTAATAATGTTAAGTAAATAAATATTTTTTAATTTAATTTGCGAATATTAAGGAAAATATTACAGTTAAAGACACCAAATTTGGCATGATGGTTCCTGTAAATCATGCGCAGATGAAGTTTATTTCCAATTTGAAGTGCCACGCCCACCGCCTACGCAAATTGATAATTTTTGAATAGGGAAAGTTTTAAGGTTACAGCTTTCTGCTTTGTAACACGTAAAGATTGTGATTTCCCAAATTATAATCCGATCGGACAATAACCACAGAAATAATTCAAGAAAACGTTTTTCATAGTTCCGTTGCCCGCGTCATTGCAGCATATTGTTACTCATCGTTTTAGTCTTTGGGTGTGTGTCTGTATGTGTGTGTGAGAGCGAGTTAGTACTAGAAAATGCAACTACGAAGTTGGTCAAATGGTATCTTACGGTCGAGCGCGCTCGCCTGTAGCTTTCGTTACCTCTTTTTTGTACCATTCGACCATTGAAAATGGTCAAAAATGGTACACTAAGTTTGTGCAAATGCATGTAACAGGCAAAAGGAGGCGTGGCAGACCCCACAAAGTATATATATTCTGACTCAGGATCACTAGCTGAGTTGATTGTCCATGTCCGTATGTATGTCCATCTGTCCGTTTGAACGTCTAGATCTCAGCTATTACAAAAGCTAGAGACACCATATTTTACATGGAGGTTCCTGTATACCATAGGTAGATCAAGTTTATTTTCAATTTTTGATGCCACGCCCACCGCCCACGCAAATCGATAATTTTCGATTATCAGGAGAAGTATTGAAGTTACAACTTTCTGCTTTGATATGAACATAAATAATTGCAATATAAATCTTTTCCCCAAATTACAATCCAATCGGACGATAAACACAGTTATCTATGTTTCCGTTTTCCGTACTTCCACTGCTTGCGCCTGTGCTCGCGTCGTTACGTCATCGTCACAATGCTTCGTTTCAGCCATAGCGCGTGTAAAGCTATGCCATTTTCACATGTAAATGGCGCTATTCAGAGATGGAGGATAAACTTATGCAGAGTTTTTTGATGGAATTAAATATGTGATAATTTGTTTCGAAACTGGGCGAATGGTATCTTACTGTCGGGCGCGCTCGACTGTAGCTTTCTTTACTTGTTAATCTCTCCAGTGCCGATTTTTTGGTTGAAGCTACAATCACTATGTCATCCATATACACAATGACATAAGCGATCTCACCTTATGCCTTTATTACTGCTCTTTGAAAAACTGACGGTGCATTCTTGAGTCCAAATGGCATCGACAGTAACTCACTTTGTCAGCGGTGACGAATGCCGTATATTGGATACAAAGGAACTTGATATCCACTTGCCATGTCCAAGCAGGTAAAGTACTTTGCACCACGCAAGCTGGCTATCTGATCAGATGTTAAAAGCGACGAAATTTGTCAGCAACTGTATTTGAACTTAATTCTCTATATTCCACACAAAGCCTGGCTGATCCATTCTTCTTTTTCACCAATAGAACAGGACTTGCAAAATGGGAACTACTCGGTCTGATAACTTTGCAATCTAATAATTCTTAACCTTGGTTCAAACTACATCTCTCTCGCTGGGACTCGATCGAAATGGACTTCTCTGTACCGTTTTAGTCTCATCAATTAATCGGATTATCATTTCACCAGAATTGACACGAGTCTGAGGCATTCCCTTTATAAAAGAACCTGAGTAAGATTTTAACAATGTTAATATTTCGTATTTGTTTTCATAATATACATACATTGCTTTCCAATATATCAAGTGAGTTTTCATACCCGCTACTCATAGAGTAGAAGGGTATTATAACTTTGTTCAAACCGAAAATGTATGTAACAGGCAGAAGGAGACACCTCCGACCCCATAAAGTGTATATATTCTGGCTCAGGATCAACAGCCGAGTCGATATAACCATGTCCGTCTGTCTGTCCGTGTGAAAATCTAGATCTCAGCTATTATAAGAGCTAGGACTACCAAATTTGGTGACAATATGTGTTATTATTGCACGCTGGTCAAGTTTATTTTGGATTTTGGCCAAGCCCCCATCCGCCCCCGTTAATCGAAAAAACATTGATTACAAGCGCAATTTTAATGCCATATTGTTCATTTCGGTTTACATAATAACTATAGCTAGCCAGATGATCTCTGAAAATTTGGTAACAATCGGATAATAAACACAGAAGTTAGGCAGCGCTGCTTGCAGCATTGTACCGAATCGTGTGTGCGTGTACGGTGGTGAAATGGGTTAAGTTGTTGACTACAAAACGAACAGTACTACTATGCATTTACGGGTTCGAGTCCCGCCCGCATCAAAAATTAAATGTGTGCAAAAATGTTTTTTTTTTATTTTAAATTTTGACTTTGCATAGATATTATAAGTCCATAGCCTTTTACGGTCAAAATTGGATTGTAGCCGTTTTTTTGTTCCGCAAATAAATGATGTACGAGCAGCTGGGTAGCGGGTATATTACAGTCGAGCACACTCGACTGTAGCTTTCTTACTTGTCTATTAATATGATTTACAGTTTTTGATTCACACTTAATTATTTCCACTGCTTTACAAGACACTACTGCAGCGTATCCCTGAGCTAGCACTTTTTGACCTAGTACAATATTATTTGACATACAGTCGTCTGGTACTACGTGAAATATTAAATTTATACTGTATTTATTAATAAGAATATTATTATGAGTTTGCATTGTACTACAAACATTGGCATTTCCAATACCTTTCAAGCTTACTACGTTACTTATGGTCTTACCACCTAGCTTGTTTGAAAAACTCGCTTCAACCAAAGAGTACTCTGATCCAGAGTCAAAATATGTAACAGCATACATCTTCGGTTCATTCACCACGCACAGCTCAGCTCTCTTTACGTTCCGCAATTCTGCTCCACCACTTGCCATATTTTTTGGGCCTTATGAGGTTATATGACCTTGCTGAAATGATTGGCTTCCTCGGTGATCCTGTCTCGGCATACCAGCGCTCTGCGTCCTGCTGCGGCAGTCAATCATTTTGTGCCCCATTTTACCACAATGATGGCACTTCAGTGACGCAAACTTAGCTTGCTTTGCTCCAGACTACTCATTTCCAAAAAGATGTGTGCGCTTATCAAAAGCGAAGACCAGCAACTCAGCCTGTAGGTCGCGTCTATTTATACCATTCGACCATTGAAAATGGTCAAAAATGGTATACTAAGTTTGTGCAAATGTATGTAAGAGACAGAAGGAGGTGTGGCAGACCCCACAAAGTATATATATTCTGACTCAGAATCACTAGCTGAGTCGATTGAGCCATGTCCGTATGTCTGTCCGTTTGAACGTCTAGATCTCAGCTATTACAAAAGCTAGCACCATATTTTACATGTTTATTTTCAATTATTCAATTCAACCGCCCACGTAAATCGATCATTTCCGATTATCAGGAGAAGTATTGAAGTTACAGCTTTCTTTGGTATGAACATAAATAATTGCAATATAAATCTATTCCCCAAATTACAATCCAATCGGACGATAAACACAGAACTTATCCATGTTTCCGTTTTCCGCACTTCCACTGCTTGCGCCTGTGCTCGCGTCGTAACGTCATCGTCACTATGCTTCATTTTAGCCGTGGCGTGTGTAAAGCTATACCGTTTTTACATGTAGATGGCGCTATTCAAATATTGATCTAATTTAAATAAGTTGGTCAAATGGTATCTTACGGTCGAGCGCGCTCGCCTGTAGCTTTCGTTACCTCTTTTTTTGTACCATTCGACCATTGAAAATGGTCAAAAATGGTACACTAAGTTTGTGCAAATGCATGTAACAGGCAAAAGGAGGCGTGGCAGACCCCACAAAGTATATATATTCTGACTCAGGATCACTAGCTGAGTTGATTGTCCATGTCCGTATGTATGTCCATCTGTCCGTTTGAACGTCTAGATCTCAGCTATTACAAAAGCTAGAGACACCAAACTGGACATGAAGGTTCCTGTATACCATAGGTACATCAAGTTTATTTTCAATTTTTGATGCCACGCCCACCGCCCACGCAAATCGATCATTTTCGATTATCAGGAGAAGTATTGAAGTTACAACTTTCTGCTTTGATATGAACATAAATAATTGCAATATAAATCTATTCCCCAAATTACAATCCAATCGGACGATAAACACAGTTATCTAT